>JADOBS010300240.1:0-10524 GCA_015708375.1 Cydonia oblonga | reverse complement strand
GGTAATGAGCATTACCACCACTCATTCTAAATGTGACATGTGTCATTGGTTCCCAACTAATTTTATTTTTATATATAACAAAATAATTTAATAATTAAATAACAATTACTTCCTAATTTGTTGCCCTCAAATCTTGAGATTTTTTTTTTTTTCTGTATCAAAAAATAATAGAAGACCAAGCAATCCTAAGCTTTTCCTCCCCAATTTTGAAGTCCTTCCTAATTTTATCAAGAGAACTTTAACGAAAAACTCTCGATATTATTCACTTTAACGAAAAACCACATTCTTACACTAAAAATCACTTTACCCTTTATTTTGTCTTTATCGTTAAAACTCAAAATTTTCAAGTTCTTTTCATTAGTTTTCCTTTTTATTATCAAACTTTAGAAGTTCAATAACAAAAATAAAAGGAGGTTAACCACAACCACCGGCGGCAGCCATTACCGCCACTTGCGCCACGGCCATGGCTGCATCATAATTTCCTTCTAACCTTAGTTTTTATAATTCCAAAATATTATGAAGAGGGAAAAATTAGGATTTCAAAAGGGTAAAAATACAACATAAAAAGATCAGGATATGCGATTACTTATTGATGGGGGTCCCTAGATGGGTAAACCCTTAAAATGTTTCACACTAATAGTAAATCAACATTAATCTCAGCTCAGGTACAATAAAAACAAACCAAATGATTGGGAAAATAAAAAGAAGAAGAAGAAGAAGAAGAAGCAATCCCTGACCAGAACCCACAACTTGGCCAGAAGATTTTACAGATAAAATTCTAGAGGGAAAAAAATATATATCAGTTTCTCTCTTTTTTTTCTTTCCTTTTCTCTCTTTTTCTTTTGGGTATCGCCGCCTCACCGGAGATGCATGATACACTTGTGACTATATCCCGCAATCTGATTTTACATCTCACTCATAGACCAAAACAAAACCGAAAACCCCTAAAATTGGTAACTCAAAACTCAATGCATTAACACAAAATCCATTTTTAACTTCTAACTCTAACTTCTTTAAAACAGCCACTCCCAGTTAGCTCTTACTAACCAACTCTCTCTTACTGAGATGTACAAACGGCGGTGGTGTGCAAAATTCACAGTTCGCCTGCTTCATTATCTTCACCTACAATGTCGTGATATCAGAAATGACGATCCTAGGCAGCAATTCCTGAAGAACAATAGGAACGGAACTTGTAAGTGTCGGCAGTCACAAATATTGATAATTAAGCGAGCAACACCTTTTCAGTTATATACACACGTGCACGCACGCACACTTTAAGTTGAACATAATAATATCAATGGCTCTGACTTCCAACAAAACTAAGCTATTAAAACAAAGATATTTGCAGTCTAACACACAAATTGCAAATGTGTTGCCACTAGCCATAAGCCCACTCATGGGTACACAGCCAAAGAAATATTTAGTAAAACAGTATCCTAAGCAATACAAAATATCACTAACTTAGAATGGGCGCTCATACGAGAGATTAAGCTACGTAATTATAACAAAATGCTTCATCTTTTAGAACTGTTGCAAGATTCCAGCAAACAAGCAATATGCAGCCATCATAATCTAAGCTGTTAATTGTTCACTGATGGAAACACTGCACAACTAATCTGACCTCAAATCTGAAGAGACGAGGATCAAGAAATGATACTTTCAATGATAGCCTATTCTCTGTCCCTCTTATTTATCTCTCCATTGTTACTTTGATACACACTCCTAATTGCAGCAGTTGAACGTCCATGAGACAGCATACTTTTTAGCCAACTACATCTTCCCTCTCCATTTCATGCCCTGATTAGTGATTTTATTACTTAAACTGGCAGACGGAGTTTAAAGGTTGGGTACAGGGGTAATCGTTGCCATTTGGTGAGGAAACACACGGATAGACTCAACAATCTTCATCATAGACTCATTTAGATTTCTAGATTTCTCATTTTCTTCCTTAAAGGTAAAAGATAATACTCAGAGCATCATATTACAGTATACTAATCTGCAAGGACCTTGTAGCTCAAGTAGCATTCATCCCAACACCTTAGGTCTTGAGTTTAATTCCCCCTCCCTAAGTAACGCTTGCATAGAAAACAATAAACTTACACACCATTGAGTATACTTATTGTGTGCCAAAGGTGTAGGAAAAAGAAAGCTCATACTTTAATATGCATGCCTTCAAGCTCAAGTTATGAACATCAAAGCCACTTTACTAGTGAAGATAACCTACAACGAAGAAGAAAAAGAAGCAACTTTATTTTGTCAATGGCACAGATGCTGGATCTCAGTAAATACAAGGTGAACAAGTTCTTACAACAACAGATATTTTCAACCATTAAGGGCTAGAGATTTCAAAATAGAGAGATAAGCAGTGCAGCGGATTAAAGGGGAAAACACAATTTTATACATATTTCTCATACAAAAGAAAAACAAACATTTATGATCCAAAAAAACACACGCCTACAGAGAAAAAAGAAAGAACTTGAAAATCTGGTGGAAAAACAGGGAAAGAAAAAAAAAACAAATAAACTCAACGTATTGGAATGAGAATAAGAGAGCAACATCCTCAAAAATATTCATATGCCTTTCATTCCGGCACATACGAGTCATTGAGGTAAGATGCATAATCTTCCTACCACATGCAAAAGGGAGCATAAGATAGATGCACAAGAACACAGGAGATCACATAATGCCTTATCAAGTATCAAGGCCATGTCAGAATATAAGATATTGTCAACTGTCTCCATGCCCCTGTACACTCCACAATCAATAATCATTTGGGACCATCATCCCCTTAATTACTAAGACATTGATAATCATATTAGTTATCAAAGGTCACTGACCAGCTACAACCTCCACCAACACCAACAAAATCCAAATAAACTGAATTGACCGATACAACAAAATTGAAAGCCTTTTCCATTAATAGTCCATCCCATATTTTCCCCATGCCTTTAGTAAACTTGCCAAAAATCCTAACAAACCTAGGACTCCAAAGCAATACACTTCCTGACCATTATGTATAATCCTAATAAGGCAACTAAACAGAAAAGTGTAAAACAAGCTAGAGGAATTGTGATGAGTCCAACCTAAGTCTACTGAACTGCTGACTAGACAATCACCTAAGTCAACTGCACTATACATCAGAAGCTGCAGCGCCGTTCCTCTCTTGGATGGTATGCTAAACTAAAATAATCCAATACTACAGTAATCAGCTCAATGGAACATCAGCTAGAGAAAAAATAGATTTCATGAACCTATTGCTTGGAAGCAAAAATTCAAATCAGTTAAATATTGTGGAGCAAGTGCAGCATAGACAGCCAAACAAGCAAGCTCAATAGGGTAGTGAGATTATATGTTACCAATATAAACTTATCCAAATTTGTATGGAGTCTATGGACCCATGCAAATTACTAGAAAAAAGAAAGTTCCCTATATTTCTATAAATAAAAAAAATAAAAAAAAACTAAAGAGAAAAACAAAAAAGATGAAAATATAAGTTACGTCAGATAATGATCCCGTACCTGTATTTGGCTGTCTCTTATTAACACTAAAACCACCAACATAACCAGGAGAACTTTTAGCTGATACATCAGAGGCTGCACCGCCAAGCCCATAACCAAAGGGACCAGGTCCATCTCGATCGGAATTTGATGAACGCCAAGTAGGATCTCCATACACTGAACCGCTACTGTAAAAGTCAGTGAAGGTCCCATCAAAACCACCATTTGATGCAGCAAATGAAGATGTAGGGGCCACACTTGCACCACTGTTTCTTCCATACCCTCCAGTTCCCAGATTGTAACTGTTATCCCCAACTCCATAACCAAGATTCCTGCTATTGTTAGAAACATTATTTCCTCCAACTTGAGCTGACATTGCTGAAGAAGGCCAATTATTTCCAGTATTTCCAAAAGTACTTCCTCCAATTGTCCCACTTCCTGATCCGATGTAAGCATTGGCATTTGTGGAGTTTGTTCCATAATTAAGACCACCCTCATTCCCATTCCCACTCTCCCATAAGTTCCGAGTCACTGAGCTGAAAAACGAAGATGTGTTTCCTCCACTACCGCCATCATACCCAATGGGGCTGCGAAACCTATTTGAATTATTGATATAATAAGGACTCAATCCACCCCGTCCATAGCTCATAGTACTATTAAAATTTGCATTTCCACTAAATCCTGGACTCAACCCTGGCTCATAATTCATACCAATTCCATAACCAGAACCATATGGAGGAAATCCACTTCGACCACCTGCAACTGGACTGAATCTACCAAGTCCATAGCCTCCAACTGTACTTGGATTATACCCCTGAGTGTAGCCATTAAGGAAGCTATTGACCCTACCGAGACCATAGTTGTATCCTGCAAGAGGGCTGCGACTGGGACCAGGTGATAACTCTTTCGGAACTGCTCGCTTTACCTCAACCATTTTCCCGTTCAGTTCATGAAATGTCTTAAGCAAAACCTTGTCCACTGCCTCCTCTGAATCATAAGTGATGAATCCAAAGCCTCTCGGCCTCTGGGTGTCGTGATCATACATCACCACAACATCCGTGATTGTTCCAAACTGTTCAAAGTACTTCTTAAAGTCACTCTCCGTGACAGTGGATGCTAAACCTCCAACAAAAATCTTTCTAGTGCGACCTGGAACTGGAGAACCCTGGATGCTGCCACTGCTTCTACCCAAAATATTCTGGTCATCCCTGGGAACAGCCTTTTTCGCTTCAACCTGAGAATAGAGAATGCCAGGGTTAAAACCAAGATCAAATTATATAAGCACCTGGATTAATTTAACAGAGAATAAGAAGTGAAGAGCAAAGTAATGCATCAACTAAAATGATCGCTGGAGAAAAATAAAATAATGAGAACCGTGATTTACTCTAGCTCAATTTGAAATTTAGTTTAACACAGAACCGTAGGAAATGAATTTGTGCAGTTACATTCGCAGACTCCTAACTGTAACAAAGAAATGAATTTGCTTCGCCATTTCTGTTATCCAAAAAGAAAGCACAATGATGCTTGGCCATTGTGTAAACATAAAAGTGCAACTGATGGACAATATTACATTCATCAAGAAGAAATTATTTTGATTACCATCCTTCCATCGATGTTGTGCTTCTCCATTATGACACTGTCCGCCACAGCTGGGTCAGAAAAAACTACAAAACCAAAACCACGAGCACGGCCTGTGGTCCGATCCTTCATTATCACTGCTTCTACCACCTCCCCAAAACTGCTGAAATACTCTTTTAGCCGCTCCTCATTTGTATCCCATGATATGCCGCCGATAAACAACTTACCACTATCGGATTGCATTTTCACTACAGGCCACAAGAACGTCATCAATTAAGCTTCACAAATCAAACTCAACCCAAAGAAAAATGTAAACGTCAAATCAAAATCTCAATCCCAACCCGATAAAGATGGAGCATTTTACAATGGATCCGATACAATTCTACAATATAAGTAAACTGATTCCAAAAAGCAAAATGCACACAATCACCAATCCAATCCAACATCAACACCCGCAGCTCAAAGTCTATATTTTTTTTTAATCAATCCACCTAACTAGAACCAAATGCAGAAAATAGATAACCAACCAAACTAGAAAGAATAGTACCTTATTTTTTAAATATTAAGAACACAGATTGTAGTCGGATTCAAAAACAAGCGTTCCTGGATTTAATTTAGAAGCATCCGATCCTTCACCGATCAAATACAGGACCCAGAATTAAGCACACCTACCAGAAGAAGAAAGAAGAAAAAAAACATAAACCAGAGAGAATTTTCAATCAGAAAAATCACCAGGATCCGAACCCACAACAAATTCAGAAAAAGCAAAAAAAACCCAAATCAGATTTCCCCCCATACCGGCAGATTAACGAAAACCCAGATGCCAAATCGTGCAGAAAATTAAGATCTGAGAGGAGGCACTGTAGGAATAAGAACAGAGGGCATGTTCAACCTCCTCCCCATATACGCCCCCTCCAATCCTTTTGTTTGTTCTTTCGATGGTGATTAACAAATGCAAATTCAGTTACCAAACAGATGAGTATTACGAGATTAAAAAATGTGTCTTTCCAGAGAAAGAAGGAGAGGTTTGTGAGAGAGAAAGGGAGGGCATTGGAGGTCTCTGAAGAATATATAGCCACTGTGGAAAATGGGAAGCTCAAGATTTTCAGTTTTTCTCTTTTTTTTCTATTTATATTATATCTTTTTCAGGCTTTTTTTTATTTTATGAACCATTTGATTCGGAAATTCATAGAAAAATGCAAACAAAAATAATAAATCTACAAGAAAATAAAATTGGAGAAATTAATCATGGAAATATATGGTTTTCTCTGGTGTGATAAAATGGGAAGGATTACGTTACCATGTCGTTCCCGTCGCCGTTCATTCCTTTTATAGTATTTTCTGGGCCAAGGTCATTCCTTTTATAGTTGTTGACAAAAACGGTGCCGTTTAGGAAATTTGAAACCACACTATAGCTGCCCCAACACCATTCTAGGAGGCCACAAGCCCTTGATTTTAAGGATTTTTTTTTTAGAGTTTTAACGAAACGTTTTCGGTATTGTTTACTTTTAGTGAAAATGACAGTTTTACTTTAAAAAGTCACTCCTAATACTATTCACTTACAACATATTTTTGTCATTTTGATTAAAACTCAAAGTTTTCAAGCCATTTTCATTAATTTTCCTCTTTTCTTAGGCCTCTTATGATCTTTGGTTTGTAATTTTTTTTACCTAATACAAGATATTAGGGAGGGATAAACGAATGAAGTCGAAACTTTATTTTAGTTTTTTTATTACTGATTATTTTGCTTCCCAAAAACAAAACCGTGAGGGCATGGTCGGGGCCCAAAGTGGACAATATTGTGTTACGGCGAAGGCGGAGCCCCAGATGTGGTGGGGGTCCGGGCTTGGATGTGACAATTTGGTATCATAACCAATCCCTGGCCAGAAGTGTGCTAATGAGGACGTCGGGCCCCTAAGGGGGTGGATTGTAACATCCCACATCGCCCAGGGGAGTGGATCATCTAAGCCTTATATGTATATTCTCATCTCTACCTAGCACGAGGCCTTTTGGAAGCTCACTGGCTTACGGTTTCATAGGAACTCCGAAGTTAAGCGAGAATGGGCCAGAGCATTCCTAGGATGGATGACCCACTGGGAAGTTCTACTTGCATGAGTTCCCAAAAACAAAACAGTGAAAGCGTGGTCGAGGCCCAAAGCGAACAATATATTGCTACAGCGGAGGCAGAGCCCGGGCCGGGATGTGTCAATTTGGTATCAGAGCCAATCCCTGGCTGGAAGTGTGCCGACGAGGACGTCGGGCCCCTAAGGGGGTGGATTGTAACATCCCACATCGCCCAAAGGAGTGAGCCTTATATGTATATTCCTATATCTACCTAGCACGATGCCTTTTGGGAGCTCACTGGCTTCGAGATCCATCGAAACTCCGAAGTTAAGCGAGAAAAGGGTTAGAGCATTCCTAGGATGGGTGACCCACTGGGAAGTTCTGCTCACGTGAATTCCCAAAAACAAAACCGTGAAGGCGTGGTCGGGGCCCAAAGCGGACAATATCGTGCTACGATGGAGTCGAGCCCGGGATGTGGTGGAAACAAAACCGTGAGGGTGTGGTCGGGGTCCAAAGCGGACAATATCATGCTACAGCAGAGTCAAGCTCGAGATGTGGTGGGACCCGAGCTGGGATGTGACAGATTTGCAATTAGGATTGTACCATTGTTAGAGTAGCAGTGGATCGGTTACGAAGAGGGATGAGGGGTGGCTAACCGTAAAGAACATTAGACGAAGAGGTTGGCAAGTTCTTTTTTGTCTGAGCTTATGGGGCATGAAACGAAATCAAAGTGGAGATGGTTGGAGTTTTGATGGCATTTGGTATCTATACCACTCACCTTCAAATTCATCAAAATTCCTCACTTATTAAAATCTTAGTAAATCTTTGACATTTTATACTTAGATTTGGATGTATTTTTTAAAACCCTAATTAATTATCTCTGAAATTGGATGTATTCTTTAAAATCCTCTTAAATCTTAAATTGACTAGGTTTTTTATATTAGTACCCCACAAAATGTTGAATACACCCCACATTAAAATTTAATATTAAATAAGTTATTTACCTTACCATGCAATGGTAATTTTGAACTTATTCAGTTAAAAAAAATCTAAATACACCTGAATCACTTTTAACGTATTATTTATCTTCTTTAACTATCCAAATCCTCCGACCATCCATTATTGAACAAAACCGTAACCAATGAAACTACAAACATGTTGATTGAGAAAAAATATTTTTGACGAATGAAACACGAAATCAATATTTCGGAAGCTTCACATGAGGTAAGTGTCACATCCCAGTCTTGACTCCGTCGTAGCACGATATTGTCCGCTTTGGGCTTACCATTCCCTCACGGTTTTGTTTCTGGGAACTCACGAGCAACTTCCCAATGGGTTACCCATCCTAGAATTGTTCTCGCCCAAACTCGCTTAACTTTGGAGTTCTAATGGAATCTGAAGCCAGTGAGTTCCCAAAATGCCTCGTGCTATATAGAGGTGGGCATGTACATATAAGGCACATCACTCCCTCTCTGTTGGTCGATGTGGGATATTACATAAGACTTCATATTTTTTTTATTGTTTTAGTGATTTTGAAGACATCGATAATTATTTAATCTTACTTTTGCCTCATTATTCAAGCTTCTATGTTCGTATTCATCTTTTAGGGATCACATGGATTACATGAAGAATTAAACATCTAAAATTACCACCAAATATTAAAAACAGGCAGCATGGGTTTTAATGGTGGAATTGAAAACAACCCATATATGCTTTAAATCCCAGACGGCATTCTTTGTCAAAATTCCAATCGGCATTTTTTGTCCAAATTAAAAGCTTTATAAGATTTGAGAAATATGGGGTGTATAGAAAATATGGGGTGCATGTGGAAAATGTAAGGTATATATTGATAACGTAAGGTGTGAGAGTATTATGGGGAAGTAGGTGGGGTGTATTAAAATAATTTTTAATTGAAAAAAAAATCAAATGTGGGGTGTACTAAGTATGTGTGGTTTATTCAACAATTTGTGGGGTATTAATATAATAAGCCTTTGACTATACTGTGATTTTAAAATCTTTTAAAATCATCTTTTTTATTCATAACTAACTACACCTTGATTTTAAAGTCCATTAAAATCCTATCAAATCTTAATTTGACTACACCCTTTATATATTTTATTTTGAATTCTATGCATTAAAATAGCTTGATGCAAAAATTAAAATATAATGAAAATATTTTAAAAGAGGGAGTGAGCAACATGGAGTTGGTGAGTGAGTAGCATCATTAATAAAATGTTAAATTTAAAACTACTTGGCATGTTCCAAACCCAAATGTTAAATTTTCATTGAAAGAAAAGGTACCACAAAACCCAAATATTAAATTAGAAATAATCAAACAAAAAATGAAATCTACATTTAATTTATTAATCTTCTAAACCAATCGACTTTCCTCTGTACAGTTTGTAAATAGGAATGGTTGGTGACCATCCATTGATATTGTTGGCCATGAATACTATTCCCCCTTTATATCACTTAAAGTAAATTAATTATGGAAAACTAATGAAAATTGTTTGAAAACTTTGAGTTTTAACGATAAGGACAAAATAAAGGGTAAAGTAAATAGTATCAGGTTTGACTTTTTAGTGTAAAAATGTGGTTTTTCGTTAAAGTGAATAGTACCACGGATTTTTCGTTAAAACTCCCAATTAATTATCCTTTTTCTTGTCCCATTTTACATGATTTAAATATTGTTTTGAATTTTTCAAACTAAGTACACAAAAATATTACTTAATTAGAATTCAACCATTTTTAAGATCAACTTGTAATCTAAATTAACAAGCATATATTGAAACTAGAAGTTTTGAAGCCTTTTATTTTTCAATGGGGTCAAAAGTTCACTATTAGAAATAGAAGCCTATAGTTTTAGTTATGATAACAAAGTTAAAGATGATTAATTTTATTAACACATATTAATTAATGATAATGACTACAAAGAGGCCACACACAAAATAAATGCAGAAGATTTCAACTCAAGTTCATCACCCAAAAATACCACCAACCTTATTTACTATTTCACATTATCACCACCACAATAACACTTTAAAGCTTCAAGCAACTATGAAAAGAATATAAGGAGTAAAAAAAAGAGAGAGAATAAAGGTTTTTAGAGAGAAGGAAGGTGCATATAAAAAGTTTAAAATTACTTTTATATGAATAATGCAATATATAAAATAAAAAAGTATCACATTATTCGGGCGGACTTTTTGCAATCGATGATATATTTTATTGGAAAAGATGATAATTTAGGATCTGTCAATAAGAATTTGAACTCGCATATAAAGGATAACACTGCTGTAATTCAAAGTTGAATGTTAATTTAGGTACCCTTGCTCATAATTTCAAAATTTCACCACTGAAATGGAAGAAAAATAAATAAATAAATAAA
>JADOBS010300239.1:0-10524 GCA_015708375.1 Cydonia oblonga | reverse complement strand
TGCTTCCCTGTCTCTGTCCATTTACATACTTACCTACACCAGTGACCGGAACAATCTAGTGAAGGTCACAAACTTGATACTTTCTGTTGTACCAAAGTCCTCGCTGATTTTGTGCATCAACAACCTGCTTAGCGAACCTAACGAACAAGTTATTGTTATTATGGTCTGCAGCTCGCAATACCGACAACTCGCTGTTGTCTCGATAAGTAAGTAACAATTCCCGAGGGTGCAATATTACCATCTTGCCCCTCATTGGGAAATACATATACACGCCTAGATCGTGCTCATTCACTACCTTCTTAGGCAACCTTGCCAATAACATAAAATTTATATCTCATAATCTCAAACATTCAAATACTTGATCGCAATACTCTTCTGTAAATCACAAGCTGAGCATACAACATTTATATTATATCTCAAATGATGTCATACTCCTAATCAGGAATGTAACCGTAGTTACACATACTCTAACAAAAGTAAGCGTCTATCAAATATGCACTGTGCATAAAGTATCTGCATTTCAACTCCAATAGTACCTTAGCCAAACCAAAATTGTAATAGTGGTTATAATCAACTAAACTAGAGATAATGGTATGCTGCAACCATGCTAATAGTGGAACGAACAAGATGCAACTCGTCCACTAAGGTCTGAGTAACTCATTTCAGACTAATCGTATGTCTAGGAGTATAAATGTGATATTAGACAACATCTAATACTCAAAATCTTCATAAAGACTTCCAAAGGCTTGGATGTGAAACATGTAGCACGATGTAATATAATTACACCAAGATGATAATCTTGTTGGGTTTCTGTTTGCCTGAACTTGTATAGAAGTCTAGAAGCAGCTTTCTCATAATGCCATCATCCTCTGGACGCAATTAGAAAAACTGTGATTGTCTAGGAAGTTTGAACTCCATATCCTCAATATCCTCTCAACGTCAAACAAAAGCGAGGTGTATCTAGAATGAGGATTCTCTTCAAACACACCAAAGGAAACCTTGATTTTATTCCTTTTCTACCTCCATAATTGATCACATCACATCGAGAACTTCTTGAACATAACACAAGGAAAATTTAACAACTTCCCACTTCTATCTTAGTTGTCTTCACAAGTGCCTTGTTGTTGAAATCCCAACGTCCATTTTAATGAAGAAATCATCGCCAACCTTGTAAGCTTTGAAGCTGGAAGAATACAGATTTCCACTTAAGTAAGCTACCATCAATTGAAACACCACATAAGCATAACCTTGGTTCGACGTCATGATTGATGATTTTCGCATTCATTTCTGGTACAAAACATTTCATACCTCGAGTAAACACTGATACTTTCCAACTTCATCGTGACAAAATGATCATAAATATTCGAACTATTTCTTGATGGACTAAAGGTAACACCATCTAGATACTCGAATTTTCAACTAGAATAGGATAGAACAAGCTGAAAATGATCAAGGATAGCTATGTTCTTTTACTGTCGCCGCCCTAAACTTAGCTCATTCCAAGAGTACAAGTACTTAAGAAATTCTGAGGTTGATAAGAATTTGGTCACGATCTCCGCAGAGAAATATCACTTGATTTTTCAAGCAAAGATGGTAAATATCGATTCTAAATCATAGGTGAGATGGTTCATTCCAACAATTCTACACATTGAAAATATAGGTGATAATTCGTCATGCTACCTCTGTACAGCTGAAACATCCAAGGATACGTAGTCATGAATCTCCAAAAGATCAACGTCCTTGAAAAGTGTAAGACAATGATGAAATGAGACAACAACTCGGTTGTCAGAAACTTCCCTTATTTCCAACCTTCCAAACTAAACCAGCTTTCCTCAGTCGAAAAGTGAAGAAGGATACTTTAGGCAAAAACTTAGTGAGAATGTCAACGTTCTTCAATTGCAAGCTTTTTGGGAATAGAAAATATTCTCGTCCATTGAAATCATTTCTTCCAAGAAGAATATCACTTTAAACAAAGTTTACAATCGAGGAATCTCGTATGTAGCTGACTGACAGAGTTTAAAGAATTTGGTCTTGCTATTGAGGTAGATAAGAAAGTCATCGATAAGATCACTACGAATTTGTCAAACCATAAAGGTAACTCGAATTATAAAGGCCAGTCAACTAGACCATGAATTCGAAGTAAGGTTTAAATGAATTCTAAGCGTCACCCGATCAAGTTACCAAAATTTTGGTACAACCTAGGAGTTCAGTCTTTCACTTTCGTGAATAGGTTTGAACTTCCCTAAGTAAAGTTCTAATTGGGTAATTCTCCACTCGCAAGCTTCAGTAACTAAATTATTCCAAATGGTAGAAATTACTCGAAAGAACGCAAGGAAACTGGTGAATATGAGGAAGTAGCTCGATGATAAAATCTCAAGTAAGACTTTGGAATAATGCCCCTGAATGTACGTCCTCGAAACGTACCATACTATTTCTTTCACCACGCCACATGTTAAAAGGCCTTCACGACTTTCTAGATACTCAGATCACTCTAACAGTGAGAAATTAATTCGTACTTCGATTCTCCTATGTACCCGAGAGAGTGATCGAGAAAGTGGCTAATCAAAAAGATTTTGTTTACCTAGATGGTTGATAAGGTAGAAATAACTATGAGTTTACTATCCTAATACAAAGCTTGCTTCTAATTCTCTGAAATCTAGTCTTGGCACAAGGTTATCACTTTCAGTTACTAGCATGTCTCTAGTATCAGAAATCATACCACTTGAATACTAGTCGACAGTTCATGGACATCGGACAATATCTTCACTTAGTAGCACCACTATAAGCTGATTACGGACTAAAGCCCGCTCAGGTCGACTGATAAGAAATTGGTCCTATAAGAGGGTTCCATAATTCTAGGGGAAAAATACTCACTATCTCAGAGATTTTGCACTACTCACTGGTCTAATAACTCGCACTTAGGTTCCTATACTCATCGAAATGACGAGTACATCACCAAAAGAAATTCGGAGACTAGTATTGGTTAGGATTTCCAAGCTAGGAAGAAGAATTCACTAATAATCTACTTTAGAACGGCTTAAACAGAAAGTCAATCCTTCTCTTGAAGATCTGAAATGATAACTAGTGCGATTAAGAAGGCTAGTACTATCAAAAACCAAAAGTGACTGTCCCCCTGACGTTTCTTTTGTCGAATGCTACCACTCTAGCACCAGGTTGTCACTCAGGACAATTTTAGAATCTTGACGAAGCAAACTTCGTAGAAATCCCAAGAAATAGTATACAAATGGGTACTGCCAAGGAATCAAAATCAGTTCTGGTTTCATATCCCGAAAAGATTGATAAAGATGGCTAAAGAATAATGATGAAATTGATTTATAGATCTCTGATGCTACCCCGACATCGATACTTTAACCTTGCTTTTGGAGCCATCAACTAATTTCAATTTTCCATCTTCGTTGGCAGGAAAGTGTTTTTCCTTAAATTTGAAAGCGTTCACCAAAGCCATCTTCTAAAATGTCGACAAATTGGCAAAACTACCCAAAACTTAGGAAAACTAACATATTTTTCGTAGTCGACGAGATGGCAAATTTCGAAAATTAGACTTAAGAACATAAAATGCTCTCATCACATGTGTGATGGAAGTAATACTGCCCAACTTATGCTATGATACCAAACTGACACACCCCGACCTGGAAATGTCCACTAGGACTCCGAATCGAGCTGTGCTGGCCGACACCTAGAAGGTGACGAAGCCATAAAGTGTGATGATGTGGAAAAAAAATGTGAATGAATTTAAACCTAAAAGTGCCTAAATACCAGAGTGCGCTGGTGAACGGGTATAAACCCACTGCACACGTGATGATAGAGCATAAGTAATTACAGCAGAGCAGGTAAGGATTTTACCCTCAGAAGTAGCCACCTATCCTGGATGGTTGCCCAGAATCCTCGTCGATATGAACCTTTAACAATTAAACCTGGAGGGGTGCAAAACAAAGTTGTGAGTGGGTAAAAATAAAACTTTTCCAAATCATTTCATTTCTCAAAATATTCTAACCCCTCGCTATAAAACCTGTATACCTTTCCAGAAAATATAACATATATACATATCTCGAAAACCAAAACATCATAGTGATATGAAAGGGATGCCATGCCAAATATCTCATGATATCAGAGAAGTAAAACAGGTGATATATCTCATGCAATATAACATATCAGCTAGGTGGCCTGCCCGGCTGAATCTAAAGCTCATCTCAATCACATCTCAATCACATATTCATCATGTATATACGTCATATATCTCATCACATATTTCATCATGTATATACATATCTGCACACAAGTCGAACCCACTTATAGTGGTCTATATGACAGGCTGGGTGTATAACAATACGTTCTAGTGCTACAATCACGTGAAGTTGTGCGAAAGATCGCGGGTCACCTACAAGTCGAACGCACTTATAGTGGTCTATACGATAGGATGTGCACCTAACTTGGATCCAAGATGAACGTGTGGTGCGGGAGGTGAACATACACGTAAAGGCTGTGCCCCTAACTCTGGGCGGGAGCACTGACACGGGGGTGCAGATTTATGAGTTCTCAACATATATCACATAATCACAATTTCCACATAAACCATCTATAACTCACCTATTACTTACATGTGCGTCCGCAGCACCAATCACCATTATATGCAATTATTTAATGCATGAATAAATATAGATATTTGCATGGCATTTCAAAACTCTTTTTCAATCAATTTCGTTTTCTGAGAAAAACGTCAAGTATATAGTTATATATATAAAACCAAAAGCCCACTCACCTGGAGTTCACGCTACCACTCCCTAGCATACACATAAAGGGGTCACGAACGATTGGCACCTAGAACAATTATCAAATCACAACTCATAATTCTTATTGATAGAATACACAATTACACAAAACATGCCCCTAAGATTCGATTCGGAAGATCTGCATCACGGATTTTCGATCTGTTACTTCTAATGATTCACATTATATTTCGAGAACAACATCCTAAAGTTTCATTATGATCCAACGGTCGGATCTTCGCCAATTGTCAACACCAAGTGGCGGTTAACATTTTATTTTATGAACTTACAAATCCAATTCGAGAAGATCTGTACATTAGATTCATGATCCGTAAGTTCCTATGATTCTCAAATATTACGTACTATAACATACTAAAGTTTGGTGATGATCCAACGGTCGTATCGTTGATTCACATTTTCACCAAGTAACGTATTGTAAGGAATTTAGGTCCAAATGATCAATCTACGTTACATAATCACCATAACTGAAATCAAGGCAATTAATTAAGCCTAAGAATGACATTGATGGCCCCCTGGCCACGTGCCGCCGAGGGTGGCAGTCGGCCGCCGAGGGTGGCAGTCGGCCGCCCCGACTCGCTGGAAAATCCAACTATTTCAAAAAATTACCAAAATTTACAAAATGAAGATCTCAATGAGTAGAGTAAACTTTATACCTATGGTCAAGGCCAATTTGGCCGAGAAGAGTTTCAATTTGCTCAAACCCGTGCGAAACCCTATATAAGGGTGTTCTTCAATTCGTCCTCAAATCGAACCCGACGCTCCATCCTATGATTGGGCATTGTTCTAGGCCTCAAGGGAAGTCTATTGGTTGTATCAATTTGAAGGAATTGTTTCAGGTTTGGGTGGATCTCGGCCGAGAGTCCTCACGACACCCATAATTCCCATCGAGATTTTCCTTCAAATACAACCAAATCCATTATAATTTCAGGTGGAAAAAGGAAGAAGGAAGGTTATGGAGTAACTTGCAGGTATTGAATGGATGAATTTCATCTGAAACATGGCCTATTTTGGCCAGAATAGGAACCGGGTCGAAGGTTTGGCTCGGGTCGAGGGTGCGACCCGTTTTTCCTCATTTTTCTCACCTTCCATCATTTCCCTCATTTCTCCATTTCTGATTGGCCATCTTCTCCCTCTCTCTTCTCCCCATTCGGCATTTCCCTCACATTTCCAGATTAGGCAGCTTTGCCTAATCCCGTTCAGTCCTCTACTTTCCTCCCCGCGTCCTCTTCACGAACCCGTATTGTCGAATACTTCAAGAATACGCTAAAATAATTTCGTACTTCTCACTATACGTTGGTCAACGAAAGCCAAAAACCCTTCACCTCTAAGGCATTTTCGTAAAATCACGCTTTTAAAATTTGTAAAATCATAAAAATTTAGGACGGGCTGTCACAGCTAAGCCTCACAATAGGCGAGTCATAATAATGTGGTTCAAATTCGCCTTTGAAATCAAACCTAAAACCTCTCACTTAAAAATGAAGAGAAATATCACTAGACCGTACTACTAAGTAGTAAAACTTTATTATTTATAATGCAATAAAAAAATAAATCAAAACGAGGCTTTAAGTGATATACTAGTGTGAGAACCCTAAAATGAATGTAAAATATGTAGGGGCAGAGCCACCAAGGGTCTAGGGTAATCTCAGTTCCATCCTGGTTTGTGTGAAAGGTGTATGAAATCAACCAGTGGCCCCAAATTTTTATTTACAGAGGTGTGAACCTCATGGAAGAAGATGAAGCAAACGACATCGTTAGGCTGTTTTGGTTTTGAATTTGTTTGACTGTTTAATGAAATGATGAGTTTGGTAGGGGAATTTTTAAAAGGGACGTCCAATTTATATGGGAAAAGCAACCCCACTACTGGTTCGATTCTCTTAGCTAACAGTAATATGCACCCTATAATTTCCTAAAGCAACCCACCTTCATTATTTGCAGACCTCTTTCTCTTATCCTTCTTTAGTTCTTTTTCAACTTCTTTGTATTTTCTTTAGCCTTCCACAGTCTACCTCTTACTTGGTTGTCTGGGTTGGTACATATTTTTCTTCTTATTAATGAATTTAATAGAAGTCTTTTGAGATATGTGAAGATTATACAAATTGCATATATTAACATGTTATGAATTCAACTTTTACACACACGTTTATATATATATATATATACACATTTATTTATTTATTTGTGAAGGCTCTTTTTCATTTAGTATTCTGACTCCGTAATTGAAAATATGAAGGGTAAATTCCATTTGTGATTGAAGTGTTTTGTGGGAGACAATCAGTATATAGTGGACCATCATATCAAATGAAACTCAACTTGGAGGAAACGCAACGACACTTGTGATGCATCGAAGGGAACTTTCTTGGAAGCTACCGGAAAGTTTTTGTCTTTGGATCTTTTAAAGGACCTTTCTCGGAAGCTCTCTGTCTTTCGAGAAATTTTTTATTGTGACAGAAATACGGATGGTATATCACGTATTTTTATAGAAATGGTGAAATTTTTTATTTTTTAAGTTATTAACATTTTAGCACACATATTCTACCATTTATATGGTAACACATGGTGTACCATCTCATATATCGATCACATTGAAAAATTTCTCTTATTTTTGGATCTTTATTACATTGGTCTACAAATCCAATCTAATTAGATGCTGTGTGCACACAGGGCATATGATAAAAAAAAATAAATAAATAAATAAAAAAAAAAGCCTAATTCTTCTTTTTCATCATTCCATTCATACTTCAGCCATGACAAATATCAAGCACAAATATTTTACTCATGATTCATATACATTAGTATATAGGAAGCTATTATCACACGCTCTTTTAGCCTCTCACACTAACAAAAATAATATACATATGATTAAACATGGACGTGTATAAGAAAAAATAAAGTATTTTTTGTCTATTATTTCTTTAAGGGGTTAGAATCTAGAGATGTACATTTTTGGCACACATTTTAACATACATTTTTGTGGGATCCACTCCGTAATGTATTTCAATGATCTAACCGTCTATCTTTTATGTATTACCTCAAAGATCATGTCTACTAAAAATCACCCAAATCTAAAGTCATATGACAGTTGGATTAAATTTAATGTTTCTTTGTAAAACCGTATTTGTCAATTTTCTTTTACTAAAAATGAATATCTCAATAAGGGTTTTTTTTTTTTCCAAGAATGTCTCAATGAAGTTAGATTTGTCTAATTTTTTTTTACAAGAATGATCTGTGAGTGATGTATTAAAATATAGCTTGTTCATATCATTGAAAAAAGTTACAAAATGAGAGCCACAAAAGCATGTGTCAAGATATATGTCAAAAACATGTAACCCAAATATCTAAACTACCTGTCAATAGAATTATGTTAGTCAACCAAAACTCTAAAAATTACTATTTTAATGGAGATATGATACAAATGTGGTACAACCAAATCGGTATCGGTGGAAATATCGATATGCAAATTTGTAGAAATATAGATAGATATATCATATATCTATATCGATATCGATTGCCTTCGATGTAAATGATGGAAATTTGCTCAAAAACATGAAACTATAAAATTATTTTTTAGGGAATGTCATATGAAGTCACAACACACGTATGAATCAAGAATTAATGATTAGATACAGTGTAAACAATAAGTATGTGATATGTGAAATGAAAAACTTCCTTATAATGACAAGTAATAAAATAAAGCGTTTCACTAGAAAGAATAAATTATACATAACTTAATTGAAATTTTCATCATGAAAGCAACATAAGTTTTATTAAAATAAACTAATACCATAAAGACAAAAAAAAAATTAAAAAAAAGAAAAAAAAAAAGAATGCATAGGCTCATGAATATTTCCTACAAACTTTTTGCAAATTGTCTGCGAACACTGGATATTTCCTGAAAATATAGAAAATAATAAGGAAATTGACTGATTTCCAGAAATATCGTGGATATAGACTTCACCCTTTCTTTCCATATCGTTCCCTGAATTTTTGGATATTTCCGTGGAAATATCAAGCATATCCAGGATATTTCAAACACTGAGTACAATTAGATGATAAGTGTAGCATTACTTTTTTTTTTTGGGTAAATTACAAAAAACTACCTCAACTATTGGGTCATTAACAATTTCATACCTTATCGTTAAAAAGTTTCAATGTCATACATTTGCTTATGAATTTGTTGCAATATTCTACCTCTGTTACGTTGTCTGTCAATTCCTCTGTTATATGCTGACATGGCTTATGCTAGGTCCCACCCTCTCCACATATGAACTTCCACGTTGGTTTTTGATACACGTGGATCATCTAAAAGGATGACACGTGTAAAAAAAATTTAAAAGATTTTTTTTTTAAAAAATAACAAACAAAATTAAAAACTTTAAAAAAAAATCCCTCGTGAAGCGTGCAATTCGAATTGAAGCCTAAACCCCAACCGTGAAATTTCATTCTATTTCATCGTTCCAGTTCCCAAATCAAAGAACCCTAACCCTAATTTAATATCACCCGCCCCAAATCCCCGCCCAAATCGTGATCAATAGTTCATTCGGTGAAAACGCTAAGTTCATCTTGTCGTCGCCTACCTTCATGTTGTTCGTTTTTGTTGAAAACCCTAAGTTATTATGGTTTTCGAAGGATTTGACAGTATTTCAAAGGATTCAAAATGGGGTGGAATGTGCACGAGGATCCCGAGCAAACGACGCCTATCTACTATAAGTACAAATTTCAATTCGTTTTGTGCTTCGTTGCTTCGGTTTTTTTTATTCCCATTATTCTGGGTTTGTTGATTCCAAAATATTTGTTGGCGATCTGTGGGTTTCATTGATTGTTTATTCGAAATGGTTACTGATATGTTGTAGAATGGGGGTCATGTGGGTGCTTTGTTTATTGTTGTCGAGAAAGGTTGTTTGGGTGCTGGCGGTCCAAGAGGTTCGGTGGGTGCTTTGTGTATTGTTGTCGAGGAAAAGGTAGTTTGGGTGTTGGTGGTCATGGCGGTCCTTTGGATAATTGTTTAACAAAAGTTCAAATTTGGGTACTTTTGTTTTGCTTATTCTAATGTTGGATAATTGAGGGTCATTTTGGTGTTTTGTTTGTTGGAGATTGGTGGATTGTTTTCAAATTTATTCAAAATGCTTACTGATTTGTTGGATAATGGGGTCCTTTTGGGTCCTCTTGTGCTTTTGTATGTGATGTGCTTTGTGCTTTGCTTTATTGTTGGCTGTTGAATATGTTGAATTGCAATTGTTTACATTTGGGGTGGGTATGGTCCTAAGGTTTGTTGGTTACACTAACTAGGGTCATTTTGGTGTTTTTTTTGTTGGTGAAGAAGATGTAGTGTTTTCTTTGTTTAGGGCTTTGTTGGCTACACTAACTAGGGTTCTTTTGGTGTTTTTTTTTGTTGGTGAAGAAGATGTAGTGTTTTCTTTGTTTAGGTCTTGGGGGGTTTAGGGTTTTGGGCTTAGGGCTTAGGGGGCTTAGGGCTTAGAGGGCTTAGGGCTTAAGGTTTAGGGCTTAGGGGGCTTAGGGCTTAAGGTTTAGGGCTTAGGGGGCTTCGGGTTTAGGGTTTTATATGTGATGTGCTTTAGGCTTTGCTTTGTTTACATTTGGGGTGGGTTGTGGTCCTAGGGTTTTAACTTCTTCTTCTTCTTTTTTTTTCTTTTTCTTTTTTTTTTTTTTTTGGTGAATTTCAGGTTATCCAAAACTATTTTCCATTCGTTTGCCTCAT
>JADOBS010300238.1:0-10523 GCA_015708375.1 Cydonia oblonga | reverse complement strand
TTGGGGGAATAGAACAGAGTATTCCATCTATGGAAAATTTAATAAAATTATGGTCTTAAACCTATCCCGAATCCTGAGTACGGAAATTGAAAAAACCCTAATTCTTTTAACAAGAACTAGGGTTTTCTTTGTTCTGTTGTGCTGTGATTTATGAGGCTGCAATTCTCTCAAAGTGTCCAAGCCTATTATCTGCAAGTCTTGAGCTGTAGGCAGATTTTTTGTACTCAAACCATGTAAACTCCTTGTACATGCTTTCCTCCTCTCCATTCATGACAGATTGCAATGGAGCTATTTTCTCACTCAAGGGTGGTCCCCCAAAATAAATCATTGACACTCTTGATTTTAAACCATTTGCCAAAACCCTGTGCCTCACACTTTCAAACCTCCCATTAGTCAAAACCTGCAAATTCACCAAAAACCCTATGAGTTCAGGATGATACTTCCCTCCTTCCCAAAAAATAGAACAAAGCAGGGAGATTTTTCTACTTTTTATTTACTTCTCATAGGGTTTATACTTTTATGATGGGCAGAAAAGCAAATAGCAATCATTCAGAACCCAATAAAAATAAATAAAGGATGGTATTCATATCTTATCCATGGTAATAGGGAATTGACAGAAAAATAGGAATCTTTCTCTAAAGGAACTGATTGGGATCTTTGTAATTATTATTAAAACAGTAGCTGTTAGCAAAAGGAAAAATAAAAAATAATCAAAGAAATGAATTAGGAAAGCCTCATTAGGAAGTGACTTTCGCACACGTTTTTCTCATTCTAAAAGTGACAAGGAATGTGCGAAAATCATTTTTTCAAATGAATCTACTATAACAGTAGTAGTACCTGTAAAGAGTCACCAACATTGATAAAGAAGGAGTTCTGATCAGGTGGGACTGAAATCCAACTCCCATCTCTCAATGAAATTTGGAGGCCAGATGTATTGTTGGATCTTAGCACAGAAATGATTTGTGGGTCTGTGTGCTCTCCAAATCCAATCACATTTCTGGCACTGGCACTGGCACTACACAAACCTTGAAGCTCTGGGCATGGTGGGTAGTGATTGAGCCTGAAACAAGAATCACTCTGTTCATCCATCAAAAGCTTACTGAACACATTCCTTGGTTGAATCTTCAATCCTTCAGACATCAGCTCAAGAATCTCACAGGTCATTTTCTTCACAGCTGATATGTAATCATTCAAAGCAGAACTGCAATTCCAACAATAAAAAAAGAAAAATATAAGATAAAAGAAATTATATTTAGAGCTTATCATTTAAAAGGAAAAATGGTTGCCGCACACCATCGTTTATTTCTGCTAAGTACCATAACAAAAATGGGGTTGTGCCGGGAGGAAAAAGGGGTGTACAAAAATTATTTCCCTATTAGAAAAGATCAAAACTTTTGAATTAAATTCAAGTGAAGATTGAACAACATACCAAAACTCTTCTGCGTTATTTCCAAAAACTGATAGAAACCTCTGGGAAATGGATTCTGTATTGGTTGTGAGAAGGAGGTACTCAACCCAACCAACATCACCATTCTTCCCAATATGCTTGTTCCCATATCCTAATGGATTAGGAGGCCCTGACTTTTCCTTCTCAGAAAGCGGGAGGGAGAAGAATTTGATGGCCTCAGATTCCAATCTTGTGATGAAATCCATTGGAACACCATGGTTGATGATCTTGAAGAAACCATACTCCTCACAGGCATTGACAATGAGTTGCTTGGAGTCTGGTTTTGTGAGGTCTACCAGAGGAATCCCAGAAAATAATTTGGAGACTTTGGTGCTGGTTCTAGGATAAGAAAAGTGTTCACTGGCTGATTTGGTCACAAACACCATTGTTACTTGTTATCTATATGTTTTATCTAATGTGTCTAAACAGAGTGAGAAGGGGTTGAAAGATGAGAATTCTTGAGAAGAATATCGGGGAATATTGGTGAGGTGAAGGATGATAGGATTTTAATGAGAACAAAGTTGATATGGCTCGAGTGGGAGGGCTCTTGGGAGTTAATTAGCTTTAGGTTCTTGGCTATTTATAGGGAAACATAGAGAAAGGGCTTGGAACCTTCATGTAGTAAGCACTTTAGAAAGAGGCGGTTTTTAAGTGTATACATAACACAATAACGTGCCGTTTTATTAATTTGTTATTGAGAACTTTTGAATAAAAATTATTTTGACTTTGAACGGCATAAAATATGAGTTTACTGTTAGTTTACTCTTAATGCTGTGGGCATCACCAGAAAAGTTTTGCATAAAAGCAGGGGTCCGGTCACCACCTTCCCAAGTATCTATCTGATGAGCAGTGACTACTTGCTGACTGCTCCCCTGAAAAGGACATCACACGGGCAATTTAACACACAAAGGAAATGGATACGTATGCTGGGTTCATTGAATATGTATCCTCTATTTTTTTATTTCCTTATGTCATTTAGTTTAATATATAAAAACGGAAAATGCTATAAGTTCTAGCTGAATGGGAAAAGCAGTATAAGACTTTTCTCAGATGCAAGTCTTTGTTGTAAGCATTAAGAAAGATATGGGATGCACGAACAGTGCGCGACCAAAAATCGGGGTTAGGAAGAATCTCTAAGCCATACAAAAGAAATTGAACAAAAATAAAATAACTAATATGAGAAAACTTGAAGGTTCACGCTTCCTGGGCAATAGACAACTCAATCCTCATAAATAAACGGTAACTTGGGTAATGAATTACCCAAGTGCATCTTCATCCCTAAATTAAATAGCAAAGACAATTCGTATTAAAATATTAGTATTTTTTATTTTATAAAATAATAAAAGGTAACTTTATTTTTTATTTCAAATAATAATAAAAGATTGTTTAAAAGTATTTGAAAATATTGAAATGTAATGTAAAGTGGAAGAACATGGTTAGGTATGTATAGAAAAAAATTATAATTTTTTTTATATTTTTACTTAGTTTTTTTTATAATATTTTTTTAATAATATTTTTGTAATTTCTTTAAATTTTTTAAAAATTTAAATTGTGGCTGACATCATTATGACGTCACATAGGTAGGGCGCTCGGCTAGGCTATTATTGTATGACTTCTCCATCGGACTCACCTTGGCTCCAATTGCCCGACTAGGGGAGATTGGATGGGGTTGCCTATCCCCAAGGCAATAAGCAACGGTGGAGTTGCTCTTATGTAGCCAAATGAAAAAATTTAATCATAAGAAAGTAATGGAGTCACGAAAAAAAAATATTGAGATAATTATATCATCATCACCGGACTTCTTTATAAGTTTCTACATTGAAGTTGAACAAAAATTAATAATCATGGTGCAAAACTGCAACTATGAAAATTTTCTTTCAAGATAAATTCTTCCTTTATTCCATATATTCGTGGTTTTACTGTAAAACAACACTTTGTCATACAAAATAGTGAACTAACTAAGGAAGGTTAGTTCATGTAAGGCTTTATTTTCATAACAATATTACTGCTAAACACATTATTTTTAGTCAATTAAAGAAATCTAATACAGCTAGTTGGAATCACGCATAACTCGAAGAATGCATAGTATTCAACTAAAAACACACAAACACAGCTACAAAGTGAAGAAACTTCAGGATCGGCTCAACCCTCTTCTGGTCCTCAAGTGGCTCCACCACTGTCCATGAATATATTTAATATAATCATTTGTACACGCGTTCCAAACAATAACAAAATTCTTGAATTACATCAGTAGAACTAACCGGCCTCTTCGCAGGTGCGCTAATATGCACACAAATAGAAATTTATTTCGTATCATGCCTATTTGATAGAAAATTATTATTGTTACTCTAATATATTTAAAAAGAAATATATCTTATGAGGAGCGCACAAATTTTATATCGTGTGTATTTGATAAACTAATGAAGTTAATAGGCATATGAAGAGGTGTGTGCTTACGGAAGAAGGGAACTGCATGTTGTGCCATATTCTACTATAATACACTTCCCCACGCAAACGCCTTTCTTCATTTTTTTTTTTTAATATTTCAATTTTAAATAAAACAATAAAAAATAGAAAGCCCATGAATATAATTGAAACAAAAAAAAACTCTTTTAGATTGAAAAATTATAAAAGCTAATTGGGGTGCATGAGTGAAGGTCAAGAGGCTAGATAAATATAAAATAAGAAACATTACTAAACTCATACTCTTGAGAAAAAAATTTAAAAGTACGGGTACAAATTGGCTTGAAAAGCTCGAGTCGCATCAGATTTGGCTCATATTTGGATTATTGAAGCTCAGCTTATGAAAGAATTAAGCTAAACTTTAGTATTGCTATGTTCAGCTTGTACCGATCGTGTCTAGGCTTGAACTCATCTCAATAATTCAAGCTTGACAAGTAATAATGTCACATCCCGGACTCGACTCCACCGTAGCACGATATTGTCCGATTTGGTCCCCGACCATGCCCTCATGGTTTTATTTCTAGGAACTCACGAGCAACTGCTCAGTGGGTCACCCATCATGGGAATGCTCTGACCCCATTCTCGCTTAACTTCAGAGTTCCTATGGAAACCGAAGCCAATGAGCTCCCAAAAGGCCACGTGCTAGGTAGAGATGAGAATATACATATAAGGCTTTTAGGATCCTCATCCCTGGGCGATGTGGGATCTTACAATCCACCCCCTAGGAGCCCGACGTCCTTGTTGGCACACTTCCGGTCAGGGAGTGGCTTTGATACCACATTGTCATATCCCCTCCTGGGCCACCACCACATCCCCGCCTGGGCCACCACCACATCCCAGGCTCGTCTCCGCCGTAGCACTATATGTCTGCTTTGGGCCCGGACCACGCCTTCACGGTTTTGTTTCTGGGAACTCACACGAGCAGAAATTCCCAGTGGGTCACCCATCCTGGGAATACTCTGGCACCATTCTCGCTTAACTTCGAATTTCCTACAGAACCCGAAGCCAGTGAGCTCCCAAAAGGCCTCGTTCTAAATGGAGGTGGGAATGTACATATAAGGCTTAGAGGATCCACTCCCCTGTACGATGTGAGATCTCACAATCCACCCCCTTAAGGGCCTGACGTCCTCGTCGGCACACTTCCGGCCAGGGATTGACTCTGATACCAAATTGTCTCATCCCGGCCCGGACCCCCACCACATCCCGGGCTCAACTCCACCGTAGCACGATATTGTCCGTTTTGGGACCCGATCACGCCCTCATGGTTTTGTTTCTGGAAATTCACACAAGAACTTCTCAGTGGGTCACCCATCCTGGGATTGCTCTCGTGCGATCTCGCTTAACTTCGGAGTTCCTATGGAATCCGAAGCCGGTGAGCTCGCAAAAGGCCTCATGCTAGGTACAGATGAGAATATACATATAAGACTTACAAGATCCTGACCTCTGGACGATGTGGGATCTTACAAATAATATATATATTCTCAACTCTAATTAAATTTTTTGTAAGAACGTTTTTTTGGTATTTCTATTATACTATGTATTTGGAGACCCATATTTAACTTGCTCAATTACAAAAAACTAGAAATGATAGTTTTGACATAATTCTTTCTTTCTATGTGATTAAGTGGGAATAGGACTTCAAGTTGCCGCTCAAAGAACCCTAAACCATAGAACAAAATAAGCAAAACCAAAGTCTAATTATTGAATTCATTGTTCTCAGTGCTAGTATCTACTTTAAAACTTCTTACAAGGAAGTTACTGTTATACACTTAACGCACTTATTGTATAGTAATGTACACTAAACACTATCTCATTCAATTAATACAATCTGCATGACAATATATCGTGAGATAACTTCTTCTTTTTTTTCCTACTAAACACTATATCATGATTAATGATTACTACGGAAGGTTGTATCATGATTAGTGATTAGTAATTACAACGGGGCATTATACTAAAAAATGTTGATATGGTAGTCAACTGTTAAGCCTAAACCCTATCATGATATTGCAAAGTTTTTTTTACACAATTCAAACCAACTTACTATTATAAAAAGCTTGAAACAACTTCAGCTCATCGGGCTCGAATTTCTTAAGCTCACTCGAGCTCTGCTCGTGTAAGATCCAAGCTAAATCTAGTTTGACTTCGAAAAAAATTAAACAAGCTAAACTTGAGTACTATTTGATTCGGTTTGACTTGTTTATAGCCTACTGAAAAGTAATAAGTGTTGCTAAGGGAGAAATAAATTGGAGAAGAGAATATTCAAACTTTAACACCTCACCAACCCAAGAGTGGATGCACTTAACCAATAGCTTTGTGTTCTTACATGCCTAGTAAGAAATTTAAAAGCATAAGGATAAACTAAGTTCTTCAAACTTTGTTCACCAAAACAAAGTCTTAAAACTCTAATTACTCCACCCTTGGAAAATCAAAACCTAACTTATTCAAGTGTGATTAAATTTATCACAGAACTCTAATTAACGGACCATTATCCAAATCTTCTTGTGGATCAACATGATCAGGAAGTCCACTCAATTTTACATACTATAGATCAATTTGAAGTCTCTTACTTCCAATATCTTCAATTTTCTCTCCATCATTGGATGCTTCCACTAAACCTTCTTACGTGACAATTATATTAGATTGATTTGTTCTTTCTTTTTCTTTTTTTTATCAGTATCCTATTAAATTGTTCGAGCAATAACTTCAAATGCATGTTGAACGCATGAATTCTGCATACGGTTGCTTGCTTCAATAAATATTGTACTTTTTCATATTGCATGCAAACTGGAATATTAGCAATCTCCCTACTTAATATAACTTAGCCTTTTTTTCTCCACATGGCAAACTAATCCCCTTCTTGGTACCACATGAGACGGGATAAAATAGTATTTCCAAAATAAATAAATAAATAAAAAAGAATTAGAAGAATATAGGTAGAGGCTGAACATATGTTAATTTAGCAATGAAGTTCCAAACTGTCAGAGTTATGTGTTTATTCTGCTCAGAAAAATGATAAACACACGATCTTGTTTAATTATGTTCGTTATTTTCATTTGAATTATTTAATCTGATGACATAAATAAAAATGGGTGCATGAAAAGTGTGAAAATCGCTTCCCTTCTGATAAAGGGTCATTACAAAGAATGAAGGATTATATGTGTATGATGCATCATTTTAAATAAACTAACCTCAACGTCTAGTATATACGCACATAGATTGCTGCATATATATGCCCCGACAGATTGATTGGCATACATCGGTGGTTTTTCTTTTTTCCTTTTCGTTTTCCAAAATGAATGACAAACACAGTAAGGCATAGTGATGGAAGTTGGAATGGTGTTTCCAATTCTAACAGTAAAATTTTCGAATTCAAACTTGAATATTCCTAATTTGAATATTTTTTGAAAATTGAAACGGAAATTGGAAGGCATTTACTAGAGATTCTGAAAATTCAAAATTTTTTATCCGAATTTTTCCAAAGTATTCTGAACTTATTCTGATACAAAAACTTCAAAAAAAAAATCGATTTTTTCTAATTAAGTGTGAAAAGTGTGAAAAAATTGATTCCTTTACTAAAAAAAAATTTAATTGACTACTAAATAAAGTAAGGAGCATAGATAGTGGGGACATAATGGAAGAAAAATCTTGAACTTAGTATCAACTTTCAAGGATACGGTAGAGTGACAATCCCAGAAAGGTGAAATGGATCGGATTGAAAAAGATGGCCATCACAAACGGTTCTGAGGGATACTCATTCTCAGACCATTCTTAGAGCATCCGAAACAGTACAAGCTGAACAGGATTGATGGCTTCATTACATCAAGCAAAATTTTGTAGTTGAATAAATTTTGCCTATTCTCTCAAAGTAGACAACGTTGCCTACTTCAAAGTGAATAAGGGGGCGTTTGTTTGCCCTCACTAAGTGGGACTGGACTGGACTAGACTAGCTGTTAGTCCAATACCGTGTTTGTTCCATGCTGGTACTAACATTAATGAGACTAAAGGAGACTAGCATAGACAAAACCCTTCACTAAGAGGTCTTAGCGAGACCCCCCAATAACCATGGGACTAGCTAAGACTATCATCTCTTTCCCGTCCTCGTCATGCTCAACGACCACTCCCGACACTCCTCGTCATCTCCGGTCACCTAGATTAATAATATATAGATTAAATAATATAATATTATAATTTGTTATTATCCAGCTTCTTAGTCCAACACTGCACCAAACGCTTCACTAAGTTAGTCTAACTTAGTCTAGTCTAAGCCAGTCCAGCTTAGTCCTTGAATCTAGTCCAGTCCGAGATAATACGGCGCAACAAACGCACCCTAAGTGTACTAGGCCTCACTTTTCCTTTTGCAGTAATATATTCTAAGAGGTCGATCTTATCATTTGTTTTTTATATTTTCCAACAATAAACAAAAAAATTAAAGGAATATAATACAATTTTGTCTACTTAATTAGTTTGCTTAGGCTATTATTGACGTGATCAACTTTTTCCATAAGGTAAATAAGCTAGAATTTTATAATAATAAGGTCATAATTTTGGTCAAAGAAACTACAGTGGATCATTTCATCAAGCTTCTAGTAGGTACCAATCGAGTTATACTTCGTTTTGTCGATTTGCTTTTTATCGAACACTTGTTGCGCACCATAAAATCGTGCACAAGCAAGCAAGGAAAAAAGACAAAGGAAAGAAATAAGAAATCTACAAGTAACTATACATATGTTGCAGAAAAGAAACAATAGTTTGTACTTTAGTGTTTTTGATTTATTCTTGGGGTTACGAACCTATTGTAATTTTGATTTTACAGAATGTTTATATGAATTGTTTATTTGTCTTCCAAATTGTGATATGCACATAACACATGAGCTTTTATGCCTACACATCAGATTTTGGACAAAAAGTTATGTTTTATAATTTTTGGTAATAGATATTTAAATGGTTGCTAGGTCCAGATCTCTGTGTCTAGATTTTTTTTAGGCTTTGGTCCCCGATTGTACCAAACGTGAAAAACTGTTAAGTTGTTTTTCATCAGTAGTTCAATATATTAGACTTGTTAGTTAGAATTGACTGAATTAATCAATTAATTTTTGCTCTAGTGATACTTCTCTATCTTTGTGTCATATTTGAACTCTTCTAGAATTGACACGAAGTTAATAAATCTCAACCATAAAGTTCAAGTTGAAGAAGTTTACATATGGTATTGAGTGTTTACCTACGTAAAAGAACACGTTCAAATTAATTAAGCTATTCTCACAAAAAGTTGAAGCAAATTGGTGGATAATTAAATTTGTCTAAGAATGTTTTCCTTTTAACTCTAGTTTTTTTTTTTCGTTAAACGTAGTCTAATATATTGCAAGAGAAATGAGATAAACTCTAACCTTATGTTAACGGAGAAGTTGGTAAACCGTGATGAATCCCTCATTCCCTTGCCTCGTCAATGAAAAAACGTCATATGCATACATAGAAATATTCTGCACAACTTATCTATGCCCCCAACTAACAACATTCCTAAACATTTTATATAGAAAATGACATAACATGCTATTTATATCTGTTTTTAAGTGATAAGAATAACCGAAAGAGGTCCTTAAGCACCTACTTTCATGATAAACATTGATGAAATTAGAAGATCATGAAGGGCACAAAACAGAGGCCAAAATTTATCACACTGATGAAATCTTGGCATTCTGTTATACCTATGCAAAGATTCGTACGCAAGTTGGTGCCCAAAACTGATATAAAAACGAAAATATCCATGTGAGAGTTGGTTTTCCTTTTTTGAAACAATTTCTTTTTCGTTACAAATGATGTTTAAAGATTATTTCTTTTCTACCACACGATTTTAAGGAAGGGTGAATTTCAAATTAAAACTTTTACGTATGAGGAGTAAAAAAAAGTTTATTTACCCCTAACATATATGAAGGGGTAATTTTTTCATCTTTTACCTTAATTCGATCGTGTCCTACCTCCAAAATAAATAATTCGTTAAATGATGAGAATATAGTTGTAAGTAAACAAAATTATCACACAAAAATTTGACAGTCAAGTAATTTAGTTAAAACAAGTAAAAGTTTTTTTGTTCAATTCTCGTTCTTTCATAATATCACATTTTGTAGATAAAGTTACAACTTACAAACTCTCTATCTCAAATTCTCCCAATAATTTTCATGTTGACAATTAGATCCCACGTTTCAAAGTCCCAATATTTGGACAATAAGAGAGCATATATCATACATATACGTGTTCAAAGAGAGGCCTCCAGTTGAATAGACGGCTATCAAAGCGTGAAATAGGCGTGCTTTGCTTTTGCAATGGAAGCAGAGAGAACCCTCCCTTTCCCCACCTCCCCACCCAGGGCCCAGGAGGGAGAGACCGTAAGCTTTGCTTTCCCAATCTGTCCGAGTCTCTCTCACGATCATGACGTGGCCTCTTAATATTCGTAGCTCTTTCTTGGTTATTGTCGGTCGTACTCCACCAGTCGACTACTTCTTACTATTTTTGATCTTGGCGCCAGCACAATTATGGGTCGCATGCCAGCTTGGCCAATCCCCCAACCCCCCCCCCTCTCTCTCTCTCTCTCTCTCTCTCTCTCTCTCTCCCCCTT
>JADOBS010300237.1:0-10521 GCA_015708375.1 Cydonia oblonga | reverse complement strand
GGGGGGTGCGATGGGAAAAGAGGGAGATGGAAAGGGAAGAGAGAAAGGTTTCACAAGATAGAGAATTCTAGAACAGGAAAAGAAAAAAAAAATTACTTGTTAGGATTAAGTAACTAAAACCCTCCAAATTTTTAGTGTCATTCCAAATTGATCTTAACTTTTTAAAACATTCCAAACAAATAACTAACCTATTGAAAATGTCACATATGTTAAGCCCCAATTAATTTTTCAAACATAGATTTTATTCAAAACCCACCAACTGGGTATATTATGATCAACATTAATATTAATTGCCTTAAAAACTAAAATTCAAACATAGAACATATAATATGGAACCCAATTATCAAACGGGCATTGAATTGAATTGAAAATGGACCAAATTGAAATTACATCAGGAAAGCAATCTTCTACAAAAGAGAGGGTTAAGAATTCAGATAAGGTTTTGATGAGCTTGCTCTTACTCATGTGTTTTTCTCATACGCCGATTCTCAGCTCATAAAGCTTCTAGTTCTTCTTTGTGGCAGCGAAGATGGTGGTGACGACATCATGGCAATCAATACCATTTCAGCAACCTCCATAACATTCTTCTTGATAATTGCGGCTTGAGTTGTAGTGTGGAGTTGGTAGTTCTACGTTGGGTTTGGAGATGATAGTAGGATGGGAGTGGTGGTGACCGTTAGTTTGTGAATGATGCTTCCATAACCTGCTATTGATTTTGGAGAGAAAATAACCCTAGTTAATTAATAGATTTTTAACTGGGGTTTACAGATGTGTTGTTTTCAATAGGTGAGATACTTGTTTGGAAAGTGGAAAAAAAATTGAGACTAATTTGGAATGACATTAAAAGGTTAGGGGGTTTCAAGTACTTAATCCTACTTTTTATTATCGTACTTATAGTTCAATACTGCATCAAACGCCTTACTAAGATAATCCAGCTTAATATATTCTGAGTCAGTCCAACTCAACCCCTAAAATTAGTCTAGTTCGAAATAATTTGGTGTAACAAATGCACTTAAATCATACTTCCGGATTCCAAAACAAAATTGGTATTAATTGGAATTACGGAAAGGCAGAAAGGTAAAGTAGAATTTCTGAAAGCAACAGACAAACCTTGCGTTTTGGCAACTGTCCCACAGAGGAAGAATCGCACGTTGTTTGTTATCCAGATCTTCGTAACGGCACCGTCGGCATTCCCCTAGTATTCTCACCCATTTACCCGTTCAATTTCACCACAGTCGCGGGGACCACCAAAACAGTAACACAGTAACACCGTAAAACAGTAAAAGGCAATTCCAAGGCCCACCCCAAACTTGTGTTTAATTTTTCTCTTTTTTATAAAACGAAATCTGAGCCGTCAGATCACGCCCTCAACATCCCTCTTGGATCTCACACTTTCCACTCTCTCTTTTGAAAACCAAAAAAAGGCAAAAGGAGAGAAAGCACACACTCTGAGCGTGTGTTGTGCGCGTGTGTGCGTGCACTGCTTTAACCTTCTCTGTACTCTGGAGAGAGAAAGAGGAGATAGTGAGATGGAGGACTGCAACTGTAAGCGAATGGCGGCCATGGACGACTCCACCACAGCAGCATTATCAAAGACGAGAAAGATCACTGCTTCAACGCCGCCATTGCCTCCATTGCCGCTAAGTCCAACAATGCTTCAGCTCCTCGACTCCCCCCATTCATGCTCCAGCTTTTGCTCTGATCACTCTCCGCCTCCCTCCTCTTGCTGCTCCACCAACGATCTCAAAGACGTCGCCGCCGCCCGCAGCTCGCCACTCCTAGATCTGGAGGTGAATCCCGCCTCCCTGGCTCGCACCGAGCTTCGAATTTCTCTTGCCCCTTTCTTTCTGTTTGAAAACGAGGAGACAAATAGAGGAGAGAGAAGCTAGCGAATGGAAAACTGCAATAGTTGATTTTTCTCATTTCCGTTAGGATTTTCTCAGGAAGCAAACAGACGCTGACTCTCTCTCTCTCTGCATTATCCTTTAATTTTACGTTTCGAATATTTTATTGCAATGTTTAACAAATTCGAATTTAAATTTCAAAATTCATTGCACCGTTTGCAGGCCAAGAGTTTCGAAACGGCATTCTCTAACTCGACCTCCATCACCAACAATAAATTCAGGTTTCACTTCTCCTTCCTTCATCTTAATTTCCCTCTTCAATTTCTCCCAACCGAAAGTATTTTTTTCAGGTTAATTTTTGTTTCATCAGCAGGGAGACGACGCCGTCGAGCGAGCTGTGCCTGGACTCGAACGAAATGTCATCGCCGGCGCCGGCGGTGTATCACCGGCGGAGAATCCCGGTCAGAAAATCGCCTCCGAGTGAAGAGATCGAAGAGTTCTTTGCCGCCGCCGAGAAGTACGAGCATAAGCGCTTTACAGAGAAGTGAGTACTTTTTTCTCTTTTCCATTTTCATTTCGTATTTTTTTAACTTTCCATTTCGTGTGCTGCACTCAACCGCCGGTGCATTTTAGCAGGAGACGGAAATCGGAAACCCTAACCAACAAACACTTTCCCCTTTGTGATCGGTTTCCAATTGGGTTCGGAATCTGGTGCAGGTACAACTATGATATCGTCAATGAAGTGCCTCTGGAGGGTCGGTACCAGTGGGTTCGTTTGAAGTCATGAGCAATTCAGTTAGCTCTAGCGAGAGAAAGCAGATGAGAGAGAACAGGATGGGGAATTACGATAAATTGACACTATGTAGAACAAAAGTAGCAATGCAACTTTGTAATTTTATGCATGGAGATGGAGGTGGGAGTGGTGGATGAGAGTTTGCTTACGACAGTTCACTTTTTTAAAAGTAAAAAAGACTCACAAAGGAGGGTTTGGAATTTGATTTGGGTTTTTAATGTACAGGCTTCTCTTTTCTTTTTATGTGACTAAAAAAACAAATGGAAGCTTCTAATTCTATGCAAATCCTCCCAACTTTTTTAGTGATTTAAGTTCTAATATTATTATATGGTTTTGCAACAATTTTCTAGATTTGGATTCCCCCATTAACCACATTTGGTAATTACTTATTTTTTTTTTTTAGCTTTGGAATAAAAGGGTTTTTTGTAACATCCCACATCGCCCAGAGGAGTGATCCTTAAATGTATATTTCCATCCTTACCTAGCACGAGGCGTTTTGGGAGCTCACTGGCTTCGGGTTCCGTTGGAACTCCGAAGTTAAGCGAGTAGCGCGCAAGAGCAATCCCATGATGGGTGACCCACTGGGAAGTTCTCGTGTGAGTTCCCAGAAACAAAACCGTGAGGGCATGGTCGGGGCTCAAAGCAGACAATATTGTGCTATGGTGGTGGAGTGGGCCCGGGAAGTGATCCGCCCTGGGCTGGGATGTGACATTTTTTGTTTGGGTCTGTTTTGGGATTTTGTGGGTGTGTGAATCTGTGACAACCCGTCCCTAATTTTATGATTTTATAAATTTTGAAAATGTGAATTTACGAGAATACCCTAGAGGCGAGGGGTGTTGATTTTCGTTGACAGCTAGTTCACCGTATTCCAAAAGCACTTGGCGGTGCAAACGCGTAGATGCACGCAATATTGAATTCGGAACTACGACAGAGGTTTTATGGAACTACAAATTTGGAAAGTACGTTGGTAAGGACTGTTATTTATTATTTTATTCATTTCTCATTATTATTATTATTATTATTATGATTTTAATAGTTTGTTGTTAGAAAAATGGGGAAAGAAGAAGGAATTGGGGATGAAGGAAAATAGAGGAGAAAGGGATTGGGCAAAGCTGCCCAATCGGAAAGAAAAAGAAAAGAAAAAAAAAGGAGGGACATAGAAAATGAGGGAGAAGAGTCAGCCCAATGAGAAGAGAGGAAAGGAAGGGAAAGGAGAGGATTGGCCGGATCCCTTGGACCCGCGACCCTGACCCAGCACCTTCAGATATCCCAGCATCCAAATTGACCCAAAATCGACGAGTTCGTCGTGATTTCACGAAGAACACCCGTATGGGTGCCGTGAAACCCTAGCCTTCAATTCACCATTTTTGAAGCAACTACCTTCAATCACCACCACCAAAACACTTCTCTGGAGGTCAGGAACAAAGCCCAAACAGTTTTAGGGGTGATGGTGTTGTGGATTGATCGAATTGAAGAACAACCAAATTCTTTGAAGCTTTTCTCGGCAAAATTGGACTTGGCCACAGTTATAAAGTTTGTTATACTCTCTGAGATCTTCATTTCTATGAAATTTGGTAATTTTTGGAAATAGTTGATTTTTCCGGCTAGTCGGGGCCGCCAACCGCCACCTGTGGCGATGCGTGGTCCGAGACGTCCCCTGACCTTCCTAGGCTAAGTTTGAATACTTTGATTCCATTTGTGAAGTCCGATTGACGAATTTTCGTCATCTAAACCTAGTTCCACTAAGGTCCGCCACTTGATTATTATAGCAATCGACGATCCGACCATTGGATCGTCACCAAACTTTAATACATTATAGTACGTAATATCCGAGGACCATAGGAACTTACGGATAGGAAATCCGACATACAGATCTTTCCAGATTAGATTTGTAAGTTGATAAAATAAAACATTAACCGCCACTTGAATTTGTAATTACTTACATCCAACCGTTGGATCATAATGAAACTTTAGGATGTTGTTCTAGAAGCATAATGTGTATCTTTGGAAGTAAGGGATCAGAAATCTGTGATGTGGATCTTGCAGATCGAATTACGTAGGGATGTGTATCTTTGGAAGTAAGGGATCAAATCCATGAGGCATGATTTGAAAATTGTTCTAGGCGCCGATCTTTCGTGACGCCTTGATGTTTGTGCTAGGGAGTGGTAGCGCGGACTCCAAGTGAGTGGGCTTTTGGTTTTCTATATATATGTATGTATGTATGTATATATATATATATACATACTTTACATTTCCCAAAAACTGTTTTAAATGGATTTTAAGTTTTAAATGCCATGTCAATTGCATTACACTTTAGATTATGCATTAGTATAGTTATGCATATTGTTGCTTGACTTCAAGTGAGTATATATTGATGGTAGTGATTGTAGTGTGTATGATTATGTTGAGATGCATTTAGAGCTCATTAATTAACCTACACCTCGGTGCTAGTGCTCCCGCCCGTGGCTAGGGCACAGTCATTCACGTGATGTTCACCTCCCGTACCGCACACTCACTTTGGATCCAAGTTCAGTGCACATCCCTATCGTATAGACCACATTAGGTGGTTCCGACTCGTAGGTGACCCGCGATTTATCGCACAGCCTTCACGTGATCGTAGCACTTGAGCGTACTTATTTGCACCCAGCCCTATCGTACATGTCACGTTAGGTGACTTCGACTGGCATATCATTTTACATTGATTTATTTCACCTGGCTTACTTATTTCGTTGCTGAGATACTTGACATGGCATATACGTGATTTTCACTACTTTCGAGCATAATTCCTATATACGTATGTGGTATTATTTTCTGAGAAATTATACGGGTTTTACGGTGAAGAGTTAGTACTTTTGAAAAGAGAACTGGTTTTGAAAAGTTTTGGTTTTGCCCACTCATGTTTTCTGTTTTTTGCCCCTCCAGGTTTTAGTTGCTGAAAGTTCGTATCAACGAGGATTCTTGGCGAATCTCATTATAGATGGCTACCTCTGATGGTATGATCCTTACCGACACTATTGTACTTTACTTATGCTCTGTAATCACGTGTGAAATAGGTCCATGCCCGCTCACCGCGCACTCGTGTACTTAGGCATTTTAGGTTTAAATTTATTCACATTTTACACATCATCATACTTTATGGCTTCGTCACCTTCCAGGTCTCGGCCAGCATAGCTCGATTCGGAGTCCTAGTGGACATTCCGGTTCAGGGTGTGTCAGTTTGGTATCAGAGTATAAGTTGGACAGTATTGTGTTCATCATACGCGTGATGTAAGCATTTTCGGTTCTTGAACCTAATTTTCAAATTTTGCCACCTCGTGGAATACAAAAAATATGTTAGCTTTTCCTAAGTTTTAGGCAGTTTTGTTGACTTGTCGACATTTTAGAATTTCACTTTGGCGAACATTTTTAGACTTAAAGCGAAGAACTTCCCTATCAAGGAAAGATGTAGATTTGAGACAAGTTGATGGCCCTAAAGCAGGGCTAATGTATCGATAACGATGTATCACCAAGGAACTATAACTTAATCCCATCATTATTTCCATGTCATCATTATCAAGCTTTCCGAGTTAGGAAACCAGAACTGATTTTGATTCGTTGGCAGTACCTATTAGCATACCATCTATTGGGATTTCTACGAAGTTTACTTTGTCAAGATTCCAAAAATTATCTTAAGTGACAATGGGTGCTAAAAGGATAGCAGTTGACATAAGAACATCAGGGGGACAATCACTTTTTGGTCCCTGATAGTACTAATCTTCTTAAACACACTAGTTATCATTTCGAATATTCAGGAGAAAGATCGACTTCCGTTTAAGCTCATTTTAAAGTAGATTATTAGTAAATTCCCCTTTCTGGCTTTGGGAATCCTAACCAATACTAGTATCCAAATTTCTTTTGATGATGTACTCGTCATTTTGATGAGTATAGGCATCGATGTACGAGTTGTTAGACCTATGAGTGGTACAAAATCTTTGAGATAGTGAGTATTTCCCCTAGAATTATGGACCAATTCCTTATCATTCATCCAAAAACCACCACCCGAGCGAGCTCTAGTCTGTAATCAGCCTATAGTGGGGCTACTTATTAACGATATTGTCAGATATCCATGAACTATCAACTAGTATTCAGGCAGTATGATTTCTGATACCGGACACATGCTGGTATCTAGGAGTGATACCTTTGTGCTAGAACGTTGGTTTACAGTTTCAGAGTAGCAAACAATATTAAAATTATCGTATATGCGTTAACTAGCGGCGTAACTGATAGGCTGATTAACAGTGACTACTTGAGCTGGAGAAATTAAATCGTGGAAACTTAGTAGCAGACCTTGTATTAAGACAGTAAACTTATGGTTATGTTAACCATATTACCCATTTAGGTAATCAAAACTTCTTTGACTAGCCACCTCTCGATCACTTCCACAGGTAGACAGTAGAATCGAAATATGAAATAATATCTCATTGTTAGAGTAATTTGAGTGTCGAGAAAACTGTGAAGACCTTTAGTTCGTGTCGTATAGTTGGTTAGTAGTATTGTACGTTTCGAGGACGTATACCTTTGGCGTCATATTCCACTTACCTGGGATATCACCAAATTGTGAAGTGAAGTAGATCATCAACCCACTTCGTAGTATTACACCCATTTTCCTTGCTTCATATTGAACTTTTCTGACGTCATTGAGAAATTCAGTTACAAAGTTTACCAATTAGAAATTTACTCAACCAAGGACTAAACACTTAATCTTGGGATCCTTAAAACTTATTTGTGAAGGTGAAAGACTGAATCTTAGGATTGTATCTAGATTTTAGCAACTTAATCGGGTGATGATTAAAACTATTATCCCCCTTACTTCGAATTGATGGTCTAGCTGACCCACCTTTATAACTCAAAGTTTTCTTTCATGGTCTGATGAATTCATAGTGGCCTAATCAACAACTTTCTCATCTACTTAAGCAGGGAGACCGAATTCTCTAAGCATTGTTAGTCAGCTTTATGCCAAATTTCTCAAACATTAGCTTTGTTTAAACTAGTACTTTTCTCAAGAGACGTGATCTCCACAAACGATATTCTTTTCTTTTTCTAAAAAGGTTCTAAGGGAAGAAAGTGGAAATTCTCGCAAAGTATTGTGAAATTCGAGATTTCCTTGGTCTTGTCGAGTTTATCGACAATTTGTTAAGCGGTCTTTCAGCTATAGTGTTTTTTTCCTCACTTGTCGACCGAGGAAAATTAATTTGGCTGGGGATGTTGATTATGAATAAAGTTTCTAACAACTGAATTGTTGTCTCATTTCTCACCTATTAAGGATAATGATCATTTTGGAAATCTATGACAACGTATTGTTTAGATGTTTCGATTGCGCAGACGTAGCGCGATGGAATATCACTTATATTTTCCAAAGGTTAGAACCATTCGAAATGAACCATCACATATATGACCAAGGGTCAACAGTTATCACCTTCATTCGAAAACCTAATGGTATTTCTCAGTGGAGAAACATATCCAGGACCTTTATCAATCTTAAATTTTTCAAATACATTCTCATTGGAAATAAGATAAATTTCTGACAATAGTAGTGGAAGAACCAAACCAACATCTACGTTTGCATTATCGTGTATCATCATGATGGTGTACACGTTATGGTTGTTTACTTCAGCAAAAGACATATCTACTTTTGAATATCCTTAGCTTGTCCTATTCCATCCTAATTAGGATGCAAGAGTATCGATTTTGACGTTACTTACGACTCATCAAGACATCATTCTAATGGTTATAATCACTTCCTATATTTGATTGGAGTTAGGAAATATCACCATAAGCTTTCAATACGAGATATTTGGTACATGTGGAGTTATGATGATGTTTTAGTGACTATCAACCGACGTGACAAGTTAGCCATTTTCCATTAGTCCAGAGGGACTACATTTTAGACCACTTGGTAAAATTCCTCATTCTTGAAATTATCAGATTTCTCAGGCGTTTAGACCATCGTCTATTCTAATGGGGATTCCATATTCACCTCTTTGTGCTGGAAGGTATTCTAGTCAATCTTGGATCCGTGTCTACCTTACTACACTTTGTATTATTCTTGAAACAAGCAAACCATCTAAAAAAGTTGGTCGGACATTGAAATTTAGTTGTGATCATTAATTTCTTAATCACCTAACAAATACTCTGCTAAATGAATCTTAATCGTTGGTGATTGAATGCTCCATAAGCTACCGTTGTAGCGAGATGTCATGCGTTAGTTTCAATTACCTTGTATTCTAGATTGTTGGACTTGTTTGACCCTCAAATTCTTGATTACTCTTCTTGGAGTAGTTTTGCTTTAAGGGAAATTCAATTTGAACATGCTCACTATGATGTTATGAACTGCATTGTTGTGTTATGTGGTGTATGTGTCGCTACTATATCTCACCATGACACGTGTTTCATTCCCAAGTCCTAGGAAGCCTCCTTGAAGGCCATGTGCATTAAGCTTTGTCATGTACCACATTTCACACTCAGACTAACGGCTAGTCTGAATGAACTATCCGGACCTTAGAGGAAAAATTGCTTTTGAATATTTTGTAGTCTTAGTTAGTTATGGTAAGCACTTACCTTTATTAAAGTTATGTGTAACAACGGTTACCTTTTTGGTTTGGCTATGGTATTGGTTTGCCAGAAGAGTATAGAGATTTTACGCACGAAACATATTTGTCAGAAGAGTATTGCGAATAGATATTTGATTGATCGAGATTACGTTATAGGAAATTTTATATGGTTGGCAATGTATGTATATTTCCCGATGAGGTGCAAGACGGTAATATTGCACCCTCGGGAGTTTGTTTCTTACTTATCGAGACACAGTGAGTTGTTGGTATTGCGGGCTGCAGACCGTAATATCAAGAACTTATTTGTAGAATTCATTACGCAAGTAGATAGGTAGGTCTGTTCACTTTAGTATACTTACTTAATTAGTTATTATATATTTACCTATTTATTATTTGGGCTTGACCCAACGATACTGTGTTCATATCACCGGAGTATGTGACGCTACGAGTGCATAGGTAAAATTTTTCTATATTCGGTTTTATTTATTTTAACTTTATGTTATTATAGGCGTACTTTGACGTTGCATTGTTATGTACCTATTTTTCTATTATATGTTTTTATAAAGAATTTCATATTTTAGGATTGTGCTAAAGAAGAAGGAAAGTGTGAGTTTGGGGGCATAGAAGAGGAATCACTGCACTCCGATTGTGACGGAATGGCATTTTCTTTTATGCAACAGCTCTAACTTGATATCTTCGTTACATAACTATTTTTCTACTATCTTTTCATTATTCTTGTATAACAAATGATTTTAAATTTCAGGGACGAAATTCTTTAAGGTGGGTAGATTGTGACAACCCGTCCCTAATTTTAAGATTTTATAAATTTTAAAATGTGAATTTACTAGAATACCCTAGAGGCGGGGGTATTGATTTTCGTTGGCTGCTAGTTCATGACACGTATGACCTACTACTTTACCGTATTCCAAAAGTACTTGGCGGTGCGAACGCGTAGACGCATGCAATATTGAATTCGGAACTACGACAGAGGTTTTACAGAACTACAAATTTGGAAAGTACGTTGGTAAGGACTGTTATTTATTACTTTATTCATTTCTCATAAATATTATTATTATTATTGTTATTATTTTAATAGTTTGTTGTTAGAAAAATGGGGAAAGAAGAAGGAATCGGGGACGAAGGAAAACAAAGGAGAAAGGGATTGGGCAAAGCTGCCCAATCGGCAAAAAATAAAATAAAATAAAATAAAATAAGAGGGACACGAGGAACGAATTAGAAGAGGAGGGAGGAGAGTCTGCCCAATGAAAAGAGAGGAAAGGAAGGGAAAGGAGAG
>JADOBS010300236.1:0-10520 GCA_015708375.1 Cydonia oblonga | reverse complement strand
TTAATTATAAGGGTATTTAGGTCTGTTTAAGTCATTTTTCTGCTATATTTGAAAGAATTTATAAATAAAAAAATGATATTTATGAAATTAAGTATTAAATTTTGGCTATTATTGATAAATTCTCACCTAGCGAGCATTAACACCCTTTTTAAACTGTGGTTAACTAATTTTATTATTATACATAACAAAATAATTTAGTAATTGACACACCCCAACCAAATCAAGGTGTGCTGGCCGTCACGTGAGGGTGACGTAGCCATGTGCACAGTGATTTGGTTGGGGTGTGTCAGTTTGGTATCAGAGCCTAACCCTGGTCGTGGTGTGCCGACGAGGACGTCGGGCCCCTAAGGGGGATGGATTGTGACATCCCACATCGCCCAGGGGAGTAATCCTTAAATGTATATTCCCATCTCTACCTAGCACGAGGCCTTTTGGAAGCTCATTGGCTTCAGGTTCCGTCGGAACTCCGAAGTTAAGCGAGTAGCGCGTGAGAACACTCCCATGATGGGTGACCTATTGGGAAGTTCTCGTGTGAGTTCCCAGAAACAAAACCGTGAGGGCGTGGTCGAGACCCGAAGCGGACAATATCGTGCTACGGTGATGGAGCGGGTCCGGAAAGTGATCCGTCCCGGGTCGGGATGTGACAGTAATAGAATTACCAAAACGTATATAATAAAATTACGAAAACAACCCTAAGTTCATCCTCTCCAACTTTTTTTGAAACTACTCTTTCATCCCTTCAACAAATTTTGAAACCCTTCCTAATTTTATCAAACCTTAGTAGTCCAATGACAAAAAGAACAACCACACCACCACCACTGTCATAGTTGCTTGCCACTTGCGCCGCGGCCGCAAACAACCACAACTACTGCCGCGGCCACGGCTACATCAAAATTTCCTTTTGATTTTAGTTTTTTTTTTTTTAATTCAAAAGATTATGAAATAAAAGAAAAGGACTTCAGAAGGGTAAAAATACAACATAAAAAATAAAAAATAAAAATTCAACATAATTCCCCAAGAGTAAGAATCAGAATATGCGATTACTTATTCATGGGGGTCCCTACATGGGTAACCCTTCAAATGTTTCACACTAATAGTAAATCAACATTAATCTCAAGTACAGTAAAAACAAACCAAATGATGGTAAAAAAAAAGAATGACAAAAAAAAAAAAAGCAATCCCTTACCGGAACCCACAACTTGGCCAGGAGATTGTACAGATAAAATTCTAGAGGGAAAAAAATATGTATCAGTCTCTCTTTTGATTTTTTTTGGTTTTTTCCTCTTTCTTTTGGGTATCGTCGCCTCACCGGAGATGCATGATACACTTCTGACTATATCCCGCAATCTGGTTTTACATCTCACTCAAAGACCGAAACAAAAAACCTAAAATCGTAACTCAAAACTCACAGAATTAACACAAAATCCATTTTTTAACTTCTAACTCTAAATTTAACTTCTTCAAAACAGCCACTCCCAGTTAGTTCTTACTAACCAAATTTCTCTTACTGTAATATATAAATGGCGGTGGTGTGCAAAATTCACAATTCACCTGCTTCATTATCTTCACCTACAGTGTCGTGATATCAGAAATGACGATCCTAGGCAGCAATTCCTGAAAAACAATAGGAACGGAACCTGTAAGTGTCGGCAGTCACAAATATTGATAATTAAGTGAGCAACACGCACACAGTCTAACACAAATTGCAAATGTGTTGCCGGTACTCATGGGTACAGCCCAAGAGATATCGAGTAAAACAGTATCCTAAGCAATACAAAATCTCACTAAAAGAATGGGCGCTCGCTCATATGAGAGATTAAGCTACGTAAATATAACAACATGCTTTATCGTTTAGAACTGTAGCAAGATTCCAGCAAACAAGCAATATGCAGCCATCATAATCTAAGCTGTTAATTGTTCACCGATGGAAACACTGCACAATTAATCTGAGCACAAATCTGAAGAGACAAGGATCAAAAAATGATACTTTCAGTGATAGCCTATTCTCTGTCCCTTGTTTATCTCTCCGTTGTTACTTTGACACACTCCTAATTGCAGCAGTTGAACATCCACAAGACAGTCACTTTTTAGCCCAACTACATCTTCCTTCTCCATAATTTCATGCCTCTGATTAGTGATTTTATTATTTGAACTGACAGACTGAGTTTAAGGGTTGTTTACGGGATAATTGTTGCCATTTGGTGAGGAAACAAACTCAGGCAAGAGAGAAACTAGACACATTTTAAGTTTAACCATGGGCTGAGCTGAATTTTTATTTTATAGACTCAACGATCTTATCATAGACTCCTTTAGATTTCTCTCAGTTTCTTCCTTAAATGCATTTAAAAACAAAAGGTAAAGATAATACTCGTATACTAATCTGCAAGGACCTTGTAGCTCAAGTTGTTAGAAGCATTTATCCCAACACCTTAGGTCTTGAGCTCAATTGCCCCCTCCCTAAATAACGCTTGTATAAAAACAATAAACTTCTATGCACCATTGAGTATGCTTTATGTGGGCCAAGGTGTAGGAAAAAGAAAGATCCTACTTTAAAAAGCATGCCTTCAAGCTCAAATTATGAACATTAAAGCCACTTTACTAGTGAAGATAACCTAGAATGGAAAAGGAAAAGAAGCAACTTTATTACGGCACAGATCTGGATCTGAGTAAAGACAAGGTGAACAAGTCCTTACAACAACAGATATTTTCAACCATTAAGAGCTAGGGATTGCACAATAGAGAGACAAGCAGTGCAGCAGATTAAAGGGGAAAACACAATTTTATACATTTTTCTTATATGAAAGAAAAACAAAACATTTATGACCCCAAAACGCACATACCTACAGAGAAAAAGAATAAACTTGAAACTCTGGTGAAAAAAATTGAAAAAACAAATAAACTCAATGTAATGGAATGAGACTATGAGAGGTACACCGTCAAAAATAGTCATATGCCTTTCAAAATACCCATTTGGAACCATCATCCCCTTAATTACTAAGATGTTGATAATCATATTTAGTTAAGCATCAAAGGTCACTAACCAGTTACAACCTCCACCAACAACACCAACAAAATCCCAATAAATTGAGTTGACCGATACAACAAATTGAAAGTCTTTTCCATTAATGTCTAAGTCTATCCCATGGTTTCCCCATTCCTTGAGTAAACTTACCAAAAATACCTAATAAACCTAGGACTCCAAAGCAATACACTTCCCAACCAGAACAAACAACTGGCTTCCAAACCCTCCATATGGAAGATATAGGAAAGCTAAAATCTACCGTCTATGTATAATAATAATAGTAAGACAATTAAACAGATGCGTGTGGAAAACAAGCTAGAGGAATTTTGATAAGTCCAACCTTCAGATGAGCAATATCATGATTTACTCAATCTACCGAACCGCTAAACCTTCAGATGAGCAATATCATGATTTACTCAATCTACCGAACCGCTAACTAGACAGTTACCTAGTCCAACTGCACTATACAGCAGAAGCTGCAGAACCATGAGCTTAACAATTTCTAAAGAACAAGATGAACCATAACCAAAAAATCACACGCAGTTCAGCAGCGTTCCTCTCTTGGATGGTATGCTAAACTGAATTTAATCCCGTACTACAGTAATCAGCTCCATGGAACATCAGCTAGAGAAAAAATAGATTTCATGAACCTATTGTTTGGATGTAACACTTCAAATCAGTTATATCTTGTGGATCCAGTGCAGCATAGAGTTGAGGTTATATGTATTGAGGTTATATGTAGACATCCATATGAATTACTAGAAAAAAACAAAGTTCCCTATATTTCGAAAAAACAATTAAAGAGAACAAATAAAAAAGATGAAAAATATAAGTTACGTCAGATATAGATTAAGTGCCTCATACCTGTATTTGGCTGTCTCTTATTAACACTATAACCACCCACATAACCAGGAGAACTTTTAGCTGAAACATCAGAAGCTGCACTGCCAAGCCCATAACCAAAGGGACCAGGTCCATCTCGATCGGAATTTGATGATCTCCAAGTTGGGTCTCCATAAACTGAATTACTACTGTAAAAGTCAGCCAAGGAACCATCAAAACCACCACCATTTGATGCAGCAAATGAAGATGTAGGGGCCACACTTGTACCACTGTTTCTTCCATACCCTCCAGTTCCCAGACCGTAACTGTTATCCCCGACTCCATAACCAAGATTCCTGCTATTGTTAGTAACATTATTTCCTCCGCCTTGAGCTGACATTGCTGAAGAAGGCCAATTAGCTCCAGAATTTCCAAACGTACTTCCTCCAATGGTCCCACTTCCTGATCCGATGTAAGAATTACCATTTGTGGAGTTTGTTCCATAATTAAGACCACCCCCATTCCCATTCCCCCACAAGTTCTGAGTCACTGAGCTGAAAAACGAGGATGTGTTTCCTCCATTATTGCCATCATACCCAATGGGGCTGCTAAACCTATTTGAAACATTGATATAATAAGGACTCAAACCCCGCCCGTAGCTCATAGTACTATTAAAGTTTGCATTTCCACCAAATCCTGGGCTCAACCCTGGCTCATAATTGATACCAATTCCATAACCAGAACCATATGGAGGAAATCCACTTCGACCACCTGCAACTGGACTGTATCTTCCAAGTCCATAGCCTCCAACTGTACTTGGATTATACCCCTGAGTGTAGCCATTAAGGAAGCTATTGACCCTACTCAGACCATAGTTGTATCCCCCAAGAGGGCTGCGACTGGGACCAGGTGATAACTCCTTCGGAACTGCTCGCTTGACCTCAACCATTTTCCCGTTCAGTTCATGAAATGTCTGAAGCAAAACCTTGTCCATTGCCTCCTCTGAATCATAAGTGATGAATCCAAAGCCTCTCGGCCTCTGGGTGTTGTGATCATACATCACCACAACATCCGTGATTGTTCCAAACTGTTCAAAGTACTTCTTGAAGTCACTCTCCGTGACAGTGGATGCTAAACCTCCAACAAAAATCTTTCTTGTGCGACCTGGACCTGGAGAACCCTGGATGCTACCGCTGCTTCTACCCAAAATATTCTGGTCATCCCTGGGAACAGCCTTTTTTGCCTCAACCTGAGAATAGAGAATGCAATAGTAAAAACGAAGATCAATTATACAAGCTCCGTGTATTAATTTAACAGAGTAGAAGTGAAGAGCAAAGTAATGCATCAACTAAACTGACCGCAGAAGAAAGATAAAATACTTAGAAATCAGTTTAACACAACCAAAGGAAATGAATTTGTGCAGTTACATTTTCAAACTCCCAACTGTAACAAGGAAACGAATAAGTGATCCAGAAGGAAAATAAATCATTGTGATTACCATCCTTCCACCGATGTTGTGCTTCTCCATTATAACATTGTCCGCCACAGCTGGGTCAGAAAACACTACAAAACCAAAACCACGAGCACGGCCTGTGGTCCGATCCTTCATGATCACTGCTTCTACCACCTCCCCAAAGCTGCTGAAATACTCTTTCAGCCGCTCCTCATTTGTATCCCAGGATATGCCACCGATAAACAACTTACCACTGTCGGATTGCATTTTCTCTACAAGCCACAAGCACGTCATCAATTCAAGCTCGCCAAAAATCACAAATCAAACCCAAAAATGCAAACTTTAAATTAAAATATCAATCCCAACCCGGCAAAGATGGAGCATTTTACAATGGATCCGATATTAATTATACAACGTAAACAAAAGAAAACCGATTCCGAAAAAGCAAAATGCACACAATATCCAATACAATCCAACATCAACGCCCGCAGCTCAAAGTCTTTTTTTTTTTTATCAATCCACCTAACTAGAACCAAATGCAGAAAATAGATACCCCACCAAACCAAAAAGAATAGTACCTTACTTTTGAAATCCTAAGAACACAGATTGTAATTTCGATTCAAAAACAAGTATTCCTGGATTCAATTTAGAAACATCCGATCCTTCACCGATCAAATACTGGACCCAGAATTAAGCACACCTACCAGATGAAGAAAGAAGAAAAATAAAATAAACCTGAGAAAATTTTCAATCAGAGAAATCACCAGGATCCGAACCCACAACAAATTCAGAAAAAGCAAATAAATAAATATATAAAACAAATCAGATTCCCACCATACCGGCAGATTAATGAAAACCCAGATGCCAAATCCTGCAGAAAATTAAGATCTGAGAGGAGGTACTGTAAAAATAAGAACAGAGGGCATGTTCAACCTCCTCTCCATATATCCCTCCTCCAATCCTTTTGTTTGTTCTTTCAATGGTGATTAACAAATGCAAATTCAGTTATCAAACAGACGAGTATTACCAGATTAAAAAAATGTGTCTTTCTAGAGAGAGAAGTAGAGGTTTGGGAGAGAGAAAGGGAGGGCATTGGAGGTATGTGATGGATATATAGGCACTATGGAAATGGGAAGCTCATGATTTTCAGCTTTTCTCTTTTTTTTTCTATTTCTTTAGGCTTTTTTTTTTATTTTGTGAACAATTTGGTTTGAAAATTTATGGAAATGTGTCAGTGTGAAATTTTGCCCAAATAAAGATAATAAATTTTTGTTCAAAAAAAATAATAAATTTATCAGAAAATAATGGAAAAATATGGTTTTTCTTTTCTCTAGGATGATAAAATGGGAAGGATTACATGTCGTTCCGGTCGCCGTCCATTCCTTTTATAGTTTTTTTGGGCCAAGATCATTCCTGTTATAGCTACTGACAATACGGTGACGTTTTCTAATTTGAAACCTCAGTAAAGTGGGCCCAATTTCATTCTATAATGAGGCCACAAGCCATAGATTTTGAGGACTTTTTCTAGGCCTCTCTCTTTGTTTTTTTCCTAACACTATTTCGCTGCTGTTGAATTTCAATTACAGATGAGTACGTGTTTAATTATAATTTTTAAATTCAATTATTTGGATACGTGTGCATCATATATTAGGGCTCAGCAGCTGCTGCTGCCATTCTTTTTGCTACGAAGTAGTGTTTTTTTTTTTTTTTAATACATGCGATATTAAGAGGGTATTTGAACAAATGATCTTAAACGCAAGGTGAATGTTGTTATCCAACTGAGTCATAAGTTTTTTTTATCTTAGTTTCTTATTATTGATAATTTTGCTTTCTCAAATAATGACCCTGAGTTTTGTACCATATTTTGATTTGCTTTTTGAACTTTCAATCTGGTTCTAGGTCTTTTAATCTTTGAAAACGCGTTACTTTTCATATTGTTGTCAAATCTATCAAATTTTCCCGTAAACTTGAAGGTCATTTTGTCTATTCAGGTAGAGAAAACTAACACAAAAATGTTGTAAAGTGATGCTTGAAGAGAATTGGGATGTTAAATAAAATAAAATAAAAACTAAAAAGCCTTGAAACAAATTGAAAGTCCACGAGAGACCTCGTTTCTGGATGATTGAATTATTGCATGACTCAAATTTAACCATGGTAGAGTCTTTGTTATTAGAAAGTGTGTTTTTTTATTTTACTTCTTTTGAAGAGAAATTCGGAAGAGAATCTTTCAAAAGTAGGACTCCTGTGCTGTGAGAATAAGCGGCTGTGAAATAAAGCAGTAGAGTGTTTGGTAAACTTTTTTGTAAAAGTTCTTTTGAAAAGAAAAAAAAGCATTATTATAGTGTTTGGTAAACTTTTATGTAAAACAGATGTGAAAAAAAACCAATTTTTCAAAGCTGGGTTTTGCAGAATCTTGTTTTTGGCTTTTTTTCACCAAAAAATGTGAAAAAAAACTGAAGCTGAATGTTTACCAAACACAAAAAAGCTCCCAGCTTTTTTTGATATCATCTTTTTTCAGAATCACCTCAGTACCAAACCAGGCCTTAGTATCAACTCATTTTTTGCACAATATTTTACAATGTTAATACAGAGATTAACGTCAAACTGTGAAGTGGTAAAGAATCCAACTGGATGCAGGAATTAAAATTTAATGAAAATATTAAAATAGACGAAGTGAGCAACGTGGATGGAGTTGGTGAGTGAGCAACATGCATGAAAATATTCAATGAAAATTTTAAAACTACGAAGAGGAATTTATTCTGGCGACTGATTTAGCGTGCGTAATTAACGTGGAACTTCCAAGAGGAATATGTTCTTCACCTCATGAAGAAGTGTGCGTTTGTCAAATGTGCTTGGCTTTCCACCACCCCCACCCCCACCCCATGGGTTCAACCTTCAACGATTGGACAACGGAAATGGTTCCCAAACATCTGTTTGTCCTTTTTCTGATGACATGCTGGGCTCCGTGAGGCGCAAGGAATGAGATATTGTGGACGGATAGAAATGATTCCTCATACCTACTGGTGCTGATGGCCAAGGCTTCTGCATTGGTGGCACGAATCTGTGGCGGTCAACTCACAGCCTTTTCACTACCCAATCCAATCCCCTGGTTGCTTTCGTTGGTCACCGCCGCCCGGGTAGCCTGAAAGTGAACATAGATGGATCATGGAACTCGGATCAAAAGATTGGTGGCGCGGGTTTATTGTAAGAGATGCATCTGCTGAATTTGTCTCGGCGGAATGCAGGAGTTTCAGGGATGTCTTTTCCCCTTTGCAAGCGGAGGCAATGGCGGTTCCCCAAGGTCTAGTTTAGGCAGTGGCGAGGGCTTTTCAAAAACTTTGTATTGAGAGTTTTAAAATCATAGTACTCTTCCCACACCTATTTTTACTTCTCACACACCTTTCAATATTCAGTTGTCGGATCGAATAAATTGAAGAAGATCAGTAGCCACTTAGTATTACGGTCTAGTAGTATTCATTTTCACTTGTAAGTGAAAGGTCTTATGTTCAGTTCTCGCCAAAGGCAAATCTGAATCACATTATTGCTAGTCATTTTGAGGTTAAGCCAACCATTTTCTCCCTTAGTATATATAATAAGGAAAACTAATGAAAATGTTTTAACGATAAGGATAAAATAAATGGTAAAGTGAATAGTATCAGGATTGATTTTTTAGTGTAAAAATGTAGTTTTTCGTTAAAGTGAACAGTACCACACGCTTTTTGTTAAAACTCCCAACGTTTGTTAAAAATAAAAAAAAATAAAAAAAAACCAAAATTGAACAAGGGTGGGTGAAAAATAAAAATAAAAAAATCACATTGTTCAGGCGATCATTTTTTATAATTGATCATTGATGAGATTTTTTTTTTTTACAAGATGATTGTCTCATATAGGCGAATAAGAATTCGAACTCGCATGCAAAAGACAATACTGCTCTGGCGGAGTAGCTTAACCCACACATGCTCAATTCGAAGTTAAATGTTAATTTAGGTGACCCTTATGCTCGTAAGTCCAAAATCTCACCAACTGAAATGTAAGGGAAAAGAATTTAAAGCCTCCATTTGCTTTTAACAAGAGCAAAGAATTTTAAGTTTTAACTTAAAAGGTCACTTTCTGAAGCTAAATACAATAAGAAAAGTCTTGGGATGGAAAAAGCTAATTATGAATTATATTTGGTAAGTTTCGTATCATGCATGTTCGTGCTCCCCACGAAAGGGACTTTGCATGATTTGGTCTTTCCACTCGATCGTTACTTTTTTATTGTCATTGTCATAATGTTACTTAATATTATTAACACGTGAACGATATGTTAACAAAGTCATTTACTTATATCATAACATGTGAATTGATACTATTACATAGTTGTGTGAGTTGTGAGCATTATCTTAAAAAATTTCTCGTTGTTGTTCCTTTGAAATTTAATGATTTCTTTCACCTGTCATGTTTTTAGAATCTACAACTATTTAATATATGGTCTCTTAATTTATTTTTTTGTCAAAGTGCTATCTCTTAATTAATATAGTAATATTTCTCTAACTAACGTCTGAAGAGACCTCAAGTTCAAATTCAAACTTCTCCTAATAAGTAATGATAATATAAGAAATAAAACTTTTAACAAATATCATCCGTATATACATATTGAGTCATTGACTATGTTACAAGCTTTACAAGGCAAGAGATTAGTAATTTAGTATTTCTTTTGCCAATGGTAGAGAGCTTCCATTAAACAAGTTCAATCAGACAAATTACTAATTTAATAATTAGTAATTTAGTATGGGCATATTATATCCAAAGTCGATCGATCTATTGGTTAGTTAATGTGCTGATGATGGGATCCGAAGCCATCATACCATCACATGCATGCAAAGTCATATAATTATAATAGGGTTAAACTCTGTTTACTATCCTCATATTTCGTGGTTTTCAACATTTAGTACATCAAGTTTTTTTCATCCCAGAGTCATACCTAAAGTGTAAATTTTGGGACAGTCTCATACATCTGTTAGTCAAACTGTTAACTCTATCATTAACTGATGATATGGCGCATATGCGGACAATGATTGAACGTCATGTGTTATAAAGGGGTCCACGTGGAAATTAAAAATTAAAAAATAATTATTTAAAGAAAAGTTTAAAAAAAAATTTAAAAAAAAACCAACCCAAGTCGTCTTCCCCAATCCTCCCGTGCCCACCCTCCCACCTACACACACCCAAATCTTCCCATCG
>JADOBS010300235.1:0-10517 GCA_015708375.1 Cydonia oblonga | reverse complement strand
TACATATATATATATATATATATATATATAGAGAGAGAGAGAGAGAGAGAGTACCTGCACAAGGACCTGTTTGGGGAGACCAGAGCCCTGGAAGAAAGCGACGGCTTCATTTCCACTAATCCGGCGATCGCGGTCCAAATCGGCTCGTCGGAAATATACATCGAAGAGATCCACATTTGCCGATTGATTCTGCTCCGACGATATCCCCACCGTCGGATCGGGATTCGCAGAAGATCAGACCATGGAATCAATCGAGAGCGCCGCCCGCTCAGGCTGCCTTACGCATGAGGAGCGTCGGGAAGAATTAGAAAACCACGAATTCGGAGGACCAAGATTTCGCTGCCTTTACAGCGGGGATTCGGTTGCCCTTCTTCTCCGATTAGGAGAAAACCAAAAGATGACGGAGACACTGAGGGTTGTAACAAAAATGGTACTGCTTTTTGTGATATTTCAAAACTGCCGCTGCTTCTAACGAGCCCAGCCCATTAAGTATTAACCTCAACCAACTATGAAGGTTGATGATTCCCCAACTCAAATGTTTGTCAGTCGTTGACGTGGGACATCACCTAATATTAGTCCGTCGGACGTGAACGACTAATTCCAGCAGAACTCTAGGTTTTCTTTTCTTCAAGCAAAATTCTAAAAAACACTAGGCGCTAGTTGGGTCACGAGCTAGGGCCTAGCGCCTAGGCGGCGAGGTAGGGTCTAGGTAGGTGCTTAGACGGACTAGACAGATTTAACTAAATCTATTATATTTCATGTAAATAAGTGTATGTTTATACTTAAAATATATATAATTTCATCATAAACTACAAAATAGAATGATACATATATTATGAAGTATTGGAACATAATGAAAACATGGAGAACAAGCATATAATGTGTGCTCATTTAAGTATTCAACAAGTCTTTTACAATTTATTGAAAAAAATTAAATGCAAAATGAAAGTTATCTATTTTTTGCCCAAGTGAGTCGCAACTTAGGCGAGTCTGAGCGGGTTAGGCGGGTGCCCAGGCGCATTTTCTTAATTTTCAAACGCCTACACATTAATCGGGACAATGACCAGCCGCCTAGCACCTGGGCGGGGCCTGGACGACGCTAGACAGAGATTTTTAGAACAATGTCTTCAAGGTCCAAACCCTAAGAGCAAGTCTACCCCTAAAGACTTTGCGCCAACACCCATCGCATTTATCCACTCAAATGAACAGTAATAAACCTTAGTGAACAGTAATAGGCCAAAACATCTCCACCCCTAACAAAAAAATAGCCTAGTCAATTTTATTAAAATATTATTATTATTTATTATAAAATAATAAAAATAATAATTTTATTAAAAACCTCTCTCTTCCTCTCAACCGGTTCTCTCTCTCTTCCTCTCTTTTCTCTCTTTTCTCTTCCTCTCTTCCTCTCTTCTCTACCTCTCTCTTTTCCAGCTCACTCCCATGAGCTCTCATTCTCCTTCCTCTTCAAAACCTTCAACAAATCAAACACAAAATATTATTTTTTGTAATCCCTGGAGCTCAAGGAACCCAACCATGGCCTTACATGCGGCATCGGTGCATGGTGCGAGTTTTTACCATTGAAGCCGAGAGCTTGAGCTCTCCTCAGATCTCTCTCCCCTTGTTCGCTTTTGTGGGTCCAAGGTTTTGGTGCTGCTAGATCTCTCTCAGGAGTCTCAAGCTACTACAAAGTCAAGGAATGGTATTGGGGCTGCCTGAAATTCAAGATAGTGATGTAATGTGTCAAAGGTGTGCAATAGGGAAGAATCACAGGGAGTCATTTCCCAAGGAATCTATGTGGATAGCAAATGAGCAACTAGAATTAATACACTCAAATGTGTGTGGTCCTATGCAAACACCAAGTCTGAGTGGAAACAGGTACTTCATTGCTTTCATAGATGATTATTCAAGGATGTACTCGGTTTATTTTTTGAGGAATAAATCAGATGCCTTCCATGTGTTTAAAAAGTTTAGAGCTATGGTAGAACTTCAATGTGGATACCCTGTGAAGAGGTTGAGAATAGATAGGGGATGAGAGTTCAATTCAAATGATTTTGGGAAGTTTTGTGAAGACCTGGGGATAGAAGACAACTCACGGTTGCATATTCTCCACGACAGAATAGAATTGCAGAAAGGAAAAACATGACTGTTGTGGAGATGGCAAAGTGTATGATTCATGAAAAGGAACTTTCTTACAATCTCTGGTGTGAACCAGTGAACACATCTATGTATCTGCTAAACAGAAGTCCTACAAAGGCCTTGGGAAACATTACACCTTTTGAGAAATTCAGTGGAAGAAAACCTGGGATTAAACACCTGAAAGTGTTTGGTTCAGTGTGTTACTCACTTATTCCATGAAATTTGAGGCACAAATTAGAAGAAACAAGTGTCATAGGTGTTTTCATTGGATATGGTGCTTGTGAGAAGGGATATAGAGTGCTAAATCCTGCAACTCAAAAGGTCTTGCTCTCTTAGGATGTAATCTTTGATGAGAATGGTAAATGGGACTAGGAGAAGCATAAACTCAAGGAAGTATGCATTCCACTAACTGCAAATGAACTTCTGGACATGGGTAGAATTGATGAAATGCCTGAATCTCAGGAACAAGTAATATTTGATGGGTCTCAAATTAAAGTTGAAAGTCCTTCAATCACTGATTTTGGTGAATCAAGTAGCTCACTGTCTACTCCTTAGTATGATGATACTCCACTAAGCTACTTGGTTAAGATTTGTGCTAGAAGATTTTGGAGAGATGCAATATATTGCAACACCACTGAAATTTGACAACACTTCAGCTATTGCTATCACTAAGATCCCTATATTTCACCAGAAAACCTAGCATATCAACATAAGGTATCATTTCATAAAAGAGGCATTGCAGAAGGAAGTGATTGACTTGGTTCACTGTCCTACAAAAGAGCAAGTTGCTGACATTTTTACAAAGGCGTTGGCAAGGGAGCAATTCACCTATATTAGAGAGCTTCTTGGAGTGAAATCAGTTCACAATTTAAAGAGGAGTGTTAGTGTGTAAATTGATGAACTGATTAGTGAAGATTATAAGTATTTCATTTGTGTTATGCCTCAGCTCATAGGCTGAGTTTGTGTGTTAAAATTGTAATGTGTTGGTTAAGTCTCATAGGGCTTAACATTGGACAAGTGTCTTAATCTCATAGTAGAATGTAATGGATGGTTGAGATTGAATTTAGAATTGTTTCTATCCCTCTCTCACCTCCAACGGTTATATTTGCTAGTGTATGAGCTCACATGCTTAGAGTGAGTGCCTGCAATATATGGAAGAATTCAGAGGAATATTCTCCGAGATTTTCTGATCCATTTTCTTCTCTTCTTCTTCCTAAAACTTTTTGAGATTCTCTTCCATACCCGCTGGTAGAATTCCCATTTAATTCGAATCCTCTAACAGTTTGAACAAATATTGCTTTCATGAGTATTGGATTACGTTGATTACGATGTTTGTCTCGTCTGTCTTCTTAATGAGTCTATTTATGGTCATTTCTCCTTCTGGAGGTTCAGATTGTTCCAATCTTTAAAACAAGCTATTATGGATTTGGAGGAGTTTTAGGACTAAACATGGCTGGACAGATGCAGTGCAGATTCTCCTAGCCAAATTGGGATTTTGTTTCTAGTTTATTTTATTATTATTTGGTTTCCTAGTCAGATCCTAAGACTTTTATTAGGGATAATTGGAATACTTATGTAGTTTAAGTAAGGTATTTGGCAGGCCCTAGTGCTGGCTCTTCCTTTATCCACTTTTGGAGAAGAGGATTCTTGAAGAATTTCAGGCTTCTACTTTAAGGTGTTTTCGATCTTTTTTTTAATAATAATATTTTCTCTAGTTTTTATTACGAGTATGAATAACTAATTTCTTTGCTAGGATGAGGCCATAAGTCTTAGCATGAATTGATTAATTTGTTTATGAATTGATGCATGCTTACTTCAAATTATTAATCATCGTATTTAGACTATCTAATTGACTTAGTGATTGGTCACTATCAAGGCAATTAGACAAGTACTTTGATACAATTTCGGTTGGAACATCATCCTGAAATTGAGGATGACTTCTTGTGATTAGTACTTGTAAGTTCACTCAAGGCGAACATCACTTTCTTAAGGGTTAAACTTAATGAGTCTTGCATGTTTATATTTGATTTGAACATTACAGACGGATTGTATGTTAGATATTCGTTTCGCTTAAACATCACGAGGAAAATATGCATTAAGAAAACCTAACGTTCAAAGCATGTATGTGGAAATTCACAAGTAATTGGTAGAATTGCATATGATTGTTAACAGTGACGGGTAAAAATCCTAGTCTTTCCAATAATTATTTTAATTTTAAAAACGTTTTTTCTTCTTTGCTGCCATTATTTCCAAACTTTTATATTTCTTTTTATTGTTAATTTAATCTTTTAAAATTCAAAAATCTCAAATCTTTGATAAAAATCTGTTTTGATAATCAATTAAGATTTGTTAATTACACAAATTAATCAATCAATAATTGTGGAGAACGACATTGCATGTGTGATTATACTACAATTACCTTGAACTCTTGCAAGTATTTTCAAAGATTTTAACCCTAATTTTGCAGGTACTAAAAATCCTATCAACCTCCAATTTCAAAGATAATAAATTTGCAGGTGTTACGACCAAAAATAGGTTCTTGGAGCATTTCGTCTGTCTCTGGTTTCAAGTTCATGATACTCCATCCGTTTGGAAAGGTTCTTGGAAACAATGTTTTTTGAAGGGGTAAATTTTTGACACTCGAGGATCAGTGGCTTTTGATGTCGAGAAGGGCACAATTTTAATGGTCGATTTGCCGGATGGCAGCACGGTCATCAATAGCTAAATGGTGGACGACGTGGGGAGTAACTTTTTGCTTGCCAGTTTGATCAATGGATCAATTTGTTAAGAATCTGGAGATTAGAAGTAGATGGTGATGATAATCCATGGGGATGGACTATTGTTGCCCAGTGGTATTAGATGGACTACGAAAAATTGAAGGTTTCGGGTTCAAAACCTACTGATGGTGTGGAAGCCATACTTGTGGCCAGAAGGAGGCTGAAATGTTTCTGTGAGTCTTCCCGGCCCTCTGAAGAGGTGGATAACCGTGATTTGCAACCAGCTGTCCCCATTTTTAAAAGAAAAAAATAAAATAATGGGTAATGGCCATTTGGACTAAACACCTTTACTTTATTTAATTAAGGTGCTAAGATATCTCCTGGCCAAAATCCCTGAAAAAAAGAGAGTGCATTTGTGCCTGGAAGAAATATTGTTGACAACATTCTTATTGGTCACGAGCTTTCTCGGATTTTAGCAGGAAAAAGGTCGCACCGAAGCTATGGCAATCAAGACTGAAGCTTGTTTGAACAAATTTGGCTTTTATGAGTACGGGATTACGTTGTTTTGTTTCCTGCGTCTTGTATTATGAGTCCATATGTGGGTCATTTCTCCACTCTAGAGGAACTTATTCATACTCTGCACGGAACCTATTATCTTCACCTCCGCATTGGGAGTTGATAACGCCGAGAGCAGAGAGCAGGGGCCCTCGAGATGTTATTTGACAGAAATGTGGATGGAATATTGTCAAAATGATTGTACTGTTTAATAAGGCACCAAATATACGTCATTTGACCAGTTGCAAGGCTCAAACCGTGATCTGAACCAACGGAGTGACCTAAATATGATTTCACTGAAAACGATAATGTTTGGCGTTGGTGAAACAACGCCGATCGAATAATGTTTTCTGCACATAGGTTAATTCTTGCTTAAATGTATGGTCGGTATAATATCCTTGTAAGTTGGGGAGAGAATTAGAGAATAGAGATCGTAACAAAAATGCCAGTAAGGGGTCTGCCTAGACAATATCCTGAGACCCAAGAAATTGGCAACAAGAATAGATTACAGAGATGGCAATTTCCACCACCTCACACTCACCGACTCACAGTGCATAATCTGATAGTTGAGCAAAACAAAACCCATCACTAATTAAAACCCACCAATGACGGTTCACCACATCCACAAAATCAGTTCAACACTACAAATAAATAGGAATCCGATGCTGAAACAACGATCAAGAGCACAAAACGGAAATCATCCTACGATGGCAATCATGAACTCGACATACAAAAGTAGCAGAACCGCGGTTGGGAAATTGCCCAATGGATTGATCAGTGAGCAGGCATCAGAAGCAATCCCAGCAGGGCCACCTATAGGGGGCAATCCTGCTGGAAGCACCCCGGGTAACACTGAAGGCGACTTGGGTATCCCACCAATAGAACCATCTGACTCGGGAGCAGGTGCGGGTGCAAACATTGTGTCACGGATTACTGAGGTAGGTGGGGCTATAAGTGGTGGAAATTTCTGTGGACCTGCATAGTGTTTTGAAATAGAGTTCTTGAGTAACAAATTAATCACAACCCGATTTCTGGCTCCATGAAGCCTTTTTCTTTTCAGTTAAAGAAATCGCAATGAAAAAAGTGATCACTCTTCTATTTTCTGGTATGATCTTATTTCAATTGAAAGTAAAATACAATCTGCTTATTTGCTTTATATAACACCAGTAACTGTTTGACAACCTAACTATTTATAATTGAGTCCATAATTTGAAATCAGAATTTTACGGTACTATAAAGAAATCTATTAAAACATGTCCCAAATTTTAACTAAGAAAACAGGCAAAACCCTTTTCGGTTTAAGGAAATAAGAGAACCAGTTTCACACAGAATCATTCATATTATATGTGATATCCAAAAACCTAAAAGTGCAATCAATTTCTATAGTTTTGTTCCTTCTAATTAGCCACGCAGCACAACAGAAATTAGCATCTATAATTTTACCTGGGCAACGGGGCTGAAGAGATTTAGACAACCTGCAGAGGAGGACAAAATCAGATTGACATTAAAACGGAAATCCTACATTTCGAAACAGCTATAATAAGAGTAAAAAGGTAGAAGCATAAAGGATAACCATACGTTGAGACGATGCTTCCATTCACAAAACCACCATAGTTACAAGAAGTGACATTGCAACCACCACCACTCTGCTGAACTGTAACGTTCCCGACCATGAGGTTACTGTTTCTACATTGCATGCTCGAACATGAAACTGCTAATGAAGCAGGCTGGCAGTACAAACTGTAGAAAGTAACATGATTATGTGATTAATACACAACCCGCAGGAGAAGTTGGGAGAACATGTACATATAGAAGTAAACTCAATTACTTGAGACTCCCAGGCCCACAACTGCATTGTAAACAGTGGCTTGCTGTAATGGCATAGCTACCATTGGGCACGATCAAGCCATAGTCTTGAGCAGATTTAGGAAAGTTCGATGCACAAGCTGCACTCAAGACAAACAAAATTCAAACATTACCAACAGGCTATTAAATAAACAAAATTCAAACATTTCGGAATCTGCAAGTAATACACTATCAGCAATACACCATCAGCGCCCAAAGGAAGCAGAGGGGCATGTTTCACCACCTATCTGACTAACATTTTCAAAGGAACTCTTTTCCAAATCAATTTGCTCTTACTTTTGTTAAGATAATGTGGTCCTTAAGATTGGTTTGTTTTCTGAGCATACTGCTTACATAAAGAAGACAGAAATCGAGCAACAGATTATTCTCGAGGAAAGGTTGAAGATTTTCTACGAGAATTGTCTTGATATTTATATGGTGAATTAAGGACTTTGTAGTCAATTGTTTAAGTGCAAATTTTACAGAATTACATTATATGATGGTTTCTTATTCATTTCACTTGCGTATATTTCTAGTGCACAAGTATCATCTCAAGTTGCATCTGCGAGAGAACCAACCATTTGATATACTTAAAAGACAAAAACTATATAACGGTATTGTCTTAACTATATAATGGTTTCTTAATCAATCTACTGAAACCTAGAACACGAAAGTATTTGAAATATTTTAAAGATGAAAACTATATCCAAATCTGCGCAAGAACCAACCATAAGAGGGGCCTCAAGGATTCACAGAAACGGTATAGCTATGGCAGTCAGCTAACTCAAAAATATATGACACGGTAATTGGTTTGAACTCATTAAAACCCATTAAAATGCACAAACTTTATGAACTCCGATTCTCTACGGTGAAGAATGTTATAAAAAACAAATGCTGCAACTGAAACCGAAAACAAAACAGCACAGTTAGAAACACTATATCAGTCACTAATTACTAATTAACAAAAGCATAATCAAATTCGCATACCAAAATTCAACATAGAAAAACACATTCCAATAATTAGCTTCCAATATCGAAACACTTGATAAGATAAGCAAAATTACAGATTACCCGGCAATGGCACCGCAAGTATATCAGCAGCCTTAATAGCTGTGTTCCCCATGGCATTCACATTCATCAAATCGGTCAGGGTAGTCGAGTACCGGGCGGCAATCCCCGCCAGTGTGTCCTCCGGGTTCACCACATAAGACAAGTAGATAGCCGGCAGCGAATTATCAGTCCCATTGAAGCAAGTGCAGGGCAGAGGCACCAGAAGGGTTTGCCCCACGTCGAGCACAGAAGGGTCCGAAATCGAATTGGCCTCCCGAATCTGGTCCGCCGAGACCAAGCCGGAGTACACCGAATCAGCAATGGAGGCCAGCGTGTCGGAAGGCCGGGTCTTGTAGTGGGTAGACACTGACTTTCGAATCCCGTCGACGCAGGAGCAGATGATTGGGACTTTGAGGAAGAGCTGGGAGGGGAGGATGTGGTTTTCGACGTCGGGGTACGAAATGTCAATGGCATTGGCGGTGAGGAGAGCAACGGGGTCGACCTGGAAGAGGGAGGCGACCTCTGAGACCTTGAGCTCGGTGTAGACGGTGTAGCCGAGCAAGGCATTGCACGAGTCGGCGTTCGAGCAGGGCTCGATTGTCGACTTGGAGGTGACAAAAACAGTCACATTGGCTAGGACTAGCAGAAAAACGGAGAATTGGGTTTTGCAAAAGGGTTTTTGAATCGCCATTTTTGGAAACTGTTTCTCGAAATAGGGGAAAATGGAAGGAGGGTTTATCTGTGGTTTAACAATGAAACAAAAAGGCTAGGTTTTTTGGGTTTGAAACTGGGAGAATTTCTGGGTTTTAAATGCTTTTTCTGCTTACCCAGCAGTTTCTATTCCTACCCAGCAGAAGAAACAGAAAGATGGGTTCTTTCTTTCAATGGCGGAAGCTGGAGAGCATAATGCTGGGTTTGGAGCTCATATTTTTCAGGTTTTTTCAGGTTTCCAGATGGGTTTATGGATTCTGGCTTCTGGGTTTTTAGGGTTTTGATGATTTGATTCCTCTGAATCTTTAGAGAGAGAAAAAGTGAGGAGAGAGAGGGGGAGAAAGGGAAAGTAGTTTTGAAAGCTAGAGAGGGAGAGAGAGAGCAGAAAATTGTTTTTGTATTTTGCATAGAGTGAAGTGTGCAGTGTGCAGACACCAGTCAGATTCTTGAGCTTGGGGACAACAACTCTTCTGTTTGGACCAATTTGTCCTCGTCAAACGTACCATTTCTCGCATATTTTATCCGACGTCGCATCCTAGGATTGTGGTGTTTTGGTAATTTCATATTTCCTATCGAGATTTATGGGCATCCAAGTGTACCCCACAATCACGTATTGTAGGGTTTTGCTTTCAGACATGCGGGTGAGAAAGAATACCTGGTTTTCTTGCTGGGTTGGACCCGAATGCCGTATATAATATCCTACGCGCATATTAGAGAGTGTGTCTCACGCTCTCGCTTCATTGGATGGAAGAGTCGTTCTCTTTACATATTGAATTCTAAGACCTGGGACTTGAGAGCAAGTCCACCGGGGACTAATTTGCCCAGCACCAAGTCCATTTGCTCCAGCCCGCTGAACAGCCTGGCACCCAGCCCAAGTCAAGCAACAGGCCAGCCCATTTCGGACAGACCAAAGAGCTGGCCTATTTGGCTGGCGCGTGCACGAGACGAGCGCAAGGGCGCGAGTACCCGACAGGGCCTGCAGCCGTGTTAGCCCACTTGGGCTCCGTCAGCATCGCAATCGCTGGGCCGTTGGATTTCCAACAGCTAGTTTTTCTAGACCGTTGGATTTCCAACGGTAAAAAAAATTAAAAAATTAGTTTTAAAATGGACCGTTTGATCACAGATCAACTGTCCACGTTTTAGACGGAAAAAAAAATAAAAAATTAAAGGCCCAACGGTCAGATTTTTTACTGTTGGCCATGTGGCGTAATCTTAGCTCTTGGATTTGAATATTTTTCAAATCCAACGGTCCAGATTAAATAACTAAATTAAAATTTATTAAAAATTATTAAAAAATACAGAAATATTATTAAAAAATACAGAAATATTTTAAAATTTTTATATTTTTTTCCTATAAATATCTAACCCTCATTTTCCACCTTACACCACATTACAATATTTTCTACACTTTCTACACTTTCTACATATCAATATTTTCTACACTTTGAGAGAAAAAAAATGTCTTCGTGGAAGCTCATTGAAGATGTTACATTGTGTGAG
>JADOBS010300234.1:0-10516 GCA_015708375.1 Cydonia oblonga | reverse complement strand
GGTGTGTGCTATTTTTATGTATTGTATTTAGTTTTAGTTTTCGAGTTTGAAACCATATACATTTAAGAAGGGCCCATACCACTAAAAGTTTTTTTTTTTTTTTTTTAATCAAGATAAACAAAAATTAGACTCCTAACAAGAAAGGAGAACATATTTCACATGTAATTATTTTGGGATTGGTTTTTACTCCAAAGAAAGTATGAGCACTAGCCTTCACCATGATTTCTCTTCAATTCTCTTTATCTCACTTCCTCTCCATCTCTTTATTTTTCAAATTCTAAAAAAATTTATACAAGTGAAGGGGCAACTCAAAATATATCATTAGGTAAACTATGAATTTATTTTTTATAATTGTGTATTTTGTTTGGTGTGTTAATTTTTTTGTTCCAGTCTAAATGTCCATAAGTGACCATATGATAAATATTTACAAATTAACTATTAAAAAGACAAATTATATGATCATTATTCATTACAATACCTGTCACATCCCGGTCCGCGGTGGATCACTTCCCGGGCCCGCTCCACCACCGTAGCACGATATTGTCCGCTTTGGGCCCGGAATGTGACAATTGGTATCAGAGCCTAACCCTGGCTATGGTGTGCCGACGAGGACGTCGGGCCCCTAAGGGGGGTTGATTGTGACATCCCACATCGCCCAGAGGAGTGAACCTTATATGTATATTCCCATCCCTACCTAGCATGAGGCCTTTTAGGAGCTCACTAGCTTCGAGTTTCGTTGGAACTCCGAAGTTAAGTGAGTAGCGCGCCAGAGCACTCCCATGATGGGTGAACCACTGGGAAGTTCTCGTGTGAGTTCCCAGAAACAAAACCGTGAGGGCGTGGTCGGGGCCCAAAGCGGACAATATCGTGCTACGGTGGTGGAGCGGGCCCGGGAAGTGATCCGCCCCGAGCCGGGATATGATGATTGGTATCAGAGCGTAATAAAGAGTGAGACTACATAGGAGTAGTCAAAGTAATTAAAGTACACTTATTACACAATGGTGATAAGTTCATACGTCTAATGAAATGGAATGTCAGAACTGCCAAGATTCCTCGAGTGCCACAAGAGTACAGCTATCTAGGTCATGCAAGGGCAAAAAAAAAAGTTGAACCATAAGTGCACACTCTTTCATTGTTTAGTATATCTAGTTCTAATTAGTTTAAATTTATTCACTTTTCACATCACTTACCCATATGGTTACGTCACCTCCCGGTGATGGCTAACATGCTTCGACCTTTCCAGGTCGGGGTGTGTCAATACCTATCAACTGAAGGGCCTCCTAACAGTGGCTTACCCAAGGTCCTAAAATCTCAAGATCGACCTTGCATGCGTGATAAAGAAAAAGTCTTTTGCTTGCACAAAACATTATAACTTTTAAGTAACATCTCTTAAAAATTATAATGAAAAGCAACTAATGCATTACATCTTTAGAGGCGCGTAGTGCTCACAAAGACCTCTCACATGCTCGTGCATGGAAAGAGGCTAGTTTACAAAAAAAGATATTGGAGTACTCATAAATTAATAAAATTATTAAGTTAGCTAATTCATGAGTATTTTGAACATTTCACTTCTTCTACATACGTGACTTTGTTGCACTTGACAACAAGTTAACTGACATAAAAAGATAATAAAACAAAAAAGGAAAGATGAAAGAAAAATCGACATATGTGCTAACAATTAGTAGAGCATATAGTATTTCACATAAAGTTGTGAGAGGTTAAGTTGTGAGAGGTATCGCATAGGGCATTGATTTGTGTAATTGAGTTGAAGGTCCTCTCTAAGTTGCAAATTCCCCTGTATTTATAAAGACGAATTTCCTAATACTCAAGTGGTAAAGTTGTAGAGTTTGATAGTTTTGCAATCTGAAATTGGGTACTAGGCAGAATATCTTATAAATAAAAATTTAAATTTGCATTGTAGACTAGTCAAATGAGCTAGTCAACTAGTTACAAGTTAGTCAGTGATATAAAGTGTAGATGCAAGAACATATCTTAACTGACCAATATGTTCAACTAATCAGAGTCTGTCCAGATTTGTTTCACAATAATAATTCCTAAACTTGAACACGTTTACATATCAGTTCATTATGCAAACAATATCAAAGCAATTATGAATTAAAGTATGCTGGATTGACTAGTTAAGCTCACCAGTCAACTAAGTACAGATTCGTCAATTGATCAAACACAAATCTACGAATAAAACTTGGTTCACTACAAGTTATCGTAGTCAACAACAATCCTATCGTAGTCAACAACAATTCAGTCTCTAACACATATCAAATAACAATTCATAGGATGCATAACACATATGCAAGTAAATAAGATATGTGGACAAGTTTAAGAGACAAAGAACTCAAGAAGTTTTTTGCCATAAAAACCCACCTCTGGGTTAAAAAATCAGGGACTCTCCACTGAGTCCAATCCACTAGTGTAAACAAGATTCTTACAAAGTACAATGCAAAGCTCAATTCCTAGAGCCAGTCTACAGAGCTGTTTTACCTTTGTGAAACCTTGCCTTGCACGAGACGGATTCCTTCGGTCTTCACAAAGTGGCAGCTTCTCCTGAGCTCTTCACCTTGTGGCACCAAGATCAAATCAACTTTTGCAAATGAGGTTACCATGAAGTTGATGCAAATCTGGATTCGATTTTTAGTCAGTTTCACCAGCCAAACACTTGAAAGATGAAACTGAAGTGAATCCAAAAAGAGGTCAGTTCAAAGATTTGAAACTTAGAAAAACTTGACCTAAAGCATAAACCAAAATCACAAAAACAATGCGACCCTAATATGCAATTATGTGCGTATTTAGTGCATGGGTATGATTTTGTGGCTAGGATTTTCAAGTAAGAACATAAGAGGTAGCTCAAAGCTAAGCCAACTATTTTCTGAAAAATGTAAATCTCCTAACCAAAACAAATGAGCATATAAAGAGATTTAAGCAAGAAAATTCAAAGATAGATTTATAAATATTCAAAGAAGAATATTACCCATAAAATATGTCTGATGCTCCTAGGGGATCTAAGATAGAGAAGAAAAAGTAAAGCCCTCAAATTTTCCAATCTTAGTCCCCAAAAAGGACACGTGTCATGTGCAAAAACAATCTGAAAGATCTAAGGTTGAAAATTCATTTCGAGAAAAAGCTATCAAATGGCTCATTTGGGTTGTCTTAAAGTGTGTGTCCAGCTTGCGTGAAAGCAGCGAGAAGTTTTGACGAGACATAACCACTAGATAGAATGTAATGGAAATAATGAAATGAAGTGCATATATATGAACAAACCTTTGATGTGAAAAGTTGAGCTCTTAAGATAAATATTTCCAGCAACATGATCCTGGAGAAGCATTTTAACCCTAAATCTAAATAGAGCATGGTGGTACAATTTACAACATATGACAAGAGAAGCCAAATAGTAAATCTAGACTTCACACAATTTCTTCTCCATCACCACCTAGTCTCACTCGAACTAGGATTCTGAATCTAATTGTATTATGTGGCGAATTCAAGCTTTATCCAGAAGCCAATCATAATCCTTAGGCAAGTAATTCAATTCTTATCAAAAACCCATTTCAATCCTTAGATAGTTTTTCTTTGCCTAGGACTCAGCCATGCCAGAAACCAATTCCTGATTGTTAAGCAATCCTACTTCGCCTAGGATTCGACTGAGCCACCAACACTACATTACTAGGCCGAAATACACCGTTTCTTACTATTTCAGATTTACTAACTTCGGTCCAAACATTAATTTGGTCGAAATGTGGATTTTAGCCCTAAACAATTGTCTAAGGCCATCTGCAACCGAAAAAGTAAAACATAGTCCCGTCCAGAATTATAGCCCTGCAAAAAATAATTTTAAATAAACAGTGTCAGGCCATACTTATATACCATTTCTAACCAAATGAGCTAAACATAGCCCCTAAATAATTTATTAGTTTTAAGTTTGTACTTTGATTTTATTGTCTAATTTAATTAAACCAATGCTGGATGTTTTCAAATATAACCATTGGATTTGAATCAATTATTACGACTGAGGAGTTGTGCCCCGAAAAAAGAGGTAAAATGAGAGCTGCATTTGACCAGCCTGATGCCCCTTTGCCTAAATAATGGTCTGGTGGGCTCCATAAAATTATAGCTTAACTATCGATTGGAAACGAGTTTTTGGACAAATCAGGCAATTTGCTTTTGGACCTTTGGCCCTATCCGTTGGAGATGGCCTAATAAAGAAATTGATAGGGTATCTTGATTACATGGACGAAACAAAACCCAGAGATTTCCTGTGGTTCAACGAATTCCCCACCGTTGATGTGCTTGCTCCTGAGGCAAAAAAGTACTTCTTTTGCTTTCCATTCATCTTTAGAAAATTTATTAAGTTTGTTAATTTTTTGTCAAGTGGGTAGACACATGTCGACACAGGAAAACAGGTAGAGAGTGGGCAAGTGGTTATTAGGCACAAAAGATCTGCATTCTTGACTAGTCCAACAAAGTCAAATGATAGAACTTTTAGTACCTGCGCAAATAGGGTTAAAATCACTTAAAATACTTGCAAGAGTATAAGGTAATTGTAGTATAATCGCTCATGCAAGGTCGTTCTCCGTAAAGATTGAATGAATAATTTGTAATTAAACTAGAACTTAATTAATTATTTAAAACATATTTTAGCAAAGATTTGAGATTTTGAAATTTAAAATATTAAAATAAACATTAAACTAATCTGAAAGGTTGCCAAAAACAATAACAAAGCAAGAAAAAATGTTTAAAGAAAACGATTATGAAAAACACTAGGGTTTACCCGTCACCATTAATAATCCTATGCAACTTTACTAATCACTTATGAATCATTAATGCTTTGAAGGTTAGGTTTTTCCTAATGCATATTTTCTTCATGATGTTCAAGCGAAAACGTATATCTTACATGCAACCCATATGTGATGTTCATATCAAATATAAACATGCAAGACTTATTAAGTTTTATGAAAACCTTTTGAAAAACCATGCAACTCTTAAAAGCATGATGTTCGCCTTAAATGAACTTACAATTACTAATCACAAGCCCTCCTCAATTTTAGGGCGATGTTCCAACAAAAATTGCATCAAATTATTTGCCTAATTACCGTAATGGTAGCTAAGCATTAAGCCAAATAGATAGTTTAAACTCAGTGATTAATAATTCAAGGCAAGCATCGTTTCATAAGAAAATAAAAAAAATCATATATTCATACTAAGGCTCATGGCCTCACCCTAGCAAAACAAATTAGTTACGCATACTCGTAATAAAAACCAAAGAAAATATCATTAAATAGAAAAAGATTGAAAACACTTTGTAGGTAAAAAGTATGAAATTCGCCAAAACTTTGTCAAGTTCTCTCAATGCCGTGTAAAGAATTCTAGTGGCTAAATTGCCTTATTTATACTACCACAATTAAAATTCTTCCTAGAAAAAGTTCTTCGGAAAACTAGGAAACAAAATAATAAAAAGATAACTTAGAATCACAATCCAAATTAAGATAGGGAATCTACCAGCAGAGAAATTCCCACGTTTCTAAATCTTTAGGGTTCCAAAAATAGGCCCAAAATAACTTGAATCAAAGATTAGGACCTCCTTTTCAAGTTCCAATAAGAGGCCAAGTCCAAAATCCGTCATCTTCCAGTTCAAAAGTCACAAATAAGCTCTGCAGCCCAATGTGCCAACACTGCACGCTGGACATAAATTAAATCACCATGACCAGATGCTTCAGGATGAAATTCTGAAATGTTGATACATTCTTGTTGACAGACTCATGAACCCGCTTCAATTGGAATCACTCAAAAATTCCACCATTTGACTACTTTATGCTAAAAAATGATTTGCATGTCTTACATTTAAAATACATAATAAAGCATCATCGTTTCACCAAAATAATCATCAAAACATACTAAGAATAAGGAAAAGGAAAATTTTATTTGAACCCAAAGTTTTTATTTCTACACCCAACTAATATTTTCTCTCCATTAAACTTTCAAATTTGTCCTTAAAAAAAGAAAATAAATAAAATTGAAGTCTAATTTGGATCTCTACACCCAATAAACCCCACCACCACCACTGCACGCCTACATAATTCTGACGAACCCAACCTAAACTCCAACAACACTTAAAAACAAATTAAGAGTGGAGAACAGGGAACATGATCATATTCGGATCCTCTTTGTGAGGATCCTAGGGATTAGTTCATCATATTCGTTCATCAGTTATCATGCAGCTAGAAATCATTTTGTTTTCTTTATTTATTTAAAATTGACTACAAATTGTATTTAACGAAAACTGATTGCACGATGTAGGCTGAACAACTATAATGAATTGATCCCTAGGATCCTCACAAAGAGGATACGGAAGGGATCCTCATAAAGAGGATTCGAAAGAATCCTCATCCGGAGAACAGATGGTCGAGGAGTCCCAATGAGAGGCTTAAAGCAAATTTAAGCTAAAAAAGTCATTCTTTCTTTCAATCAACAAAAGAACCTTGGACTACGAACATAAGAAACCTTAGGGTTTAGTGATCCCTTCCGCACCATATGCGTAAGCACCTTTTTCTTCATATATTGATTTACGAAAAGGAAATTAATACTATTATTCTCATGAAAAGTGGGAAAGCCAAGGAAAGAGATCCCCTCCACCCGGCTCCTTTTTATTATCTGATTAGTTAGATTCCAAGAAAGAGTCAATGGTCGTGGTACTTGGATTGGGTTCACCGGAAAAAAATGGGATGCAGTGGCGATGTGAGTTTAGGGTTATTGGTGTAAAGATTAAATATTTGAATATTTATTTTCTAATTCTTATTTATTTAAGGGAAAATTTAAAAGTTTAGTGGAAAATTCAAATAAAATTTTCCCGACTCATTATAAACAAACAAATAAACCCTACACCAGGGTTTGTCAGTTGCCACCGCCGCGGCTGCAGAGACTCATCGCCTCCAGAGCATCTCTGCGGTGCCTTGAACCCTGAATTTTCCTCTACACTTTATCGCAGTTTCTTACATTCCAAACACATTTTTTCCTCCCTGTTGTTGGACTCCGAACCTCCCAAGCCCCTCCACTTCCTCACCGATCAACACATTTTTCATCATGACTGACTCTATCACTGCCGCGACTCCGCAGTCCTCACCTCCCGCCGCTTCGATAGGAATCGAAATCTCTCCGAACCCTGTTCCGATTGTTTCTTTTACAATTCAAGAACGGAACAAAGGAGGGTGGTGGAATAAATTGCTGGACAAGGAGGAGGCCAAGAAGCAGGTCGTGCTTTCGCTGCCATTGATTCTTACTAACGTTTGCTATTACCTTATCCCGGTGGTGTCCATCATGTTTGCCGGTCACCTTGGGGAGCTGGAGCTTGCTGCTGCAAATCTTGCCAATTCATGGGCCACCGTTACTGGCTTCGCTTTCATGGTATGGCAAAACCCTCACAATCACTATAGGTACTCTCATATCATGCACTGTCTATTATAATATTATTATTAAGCAATGCAAGTATACACGAGCCAACAATCCCGATATGTCTATTTTGTCGATTTCCCCAGTGATAAGTCGAGTTGTCATCGAACAGTCCGAACCGCCCAACCTGGCTGTTCCGAACCGTTGTGGGCGTTTCGGTTTGATTTTGGTGCTAAAAAACTCGAAGGGTCTCAGAACGGAGTCAATAGTTTGTGGTTCTCGCTTTTATTTTTGTTGGTACAATGAATTTTTTTTCTCTATGTGCATTAATTGTATTATTATGTTTGGTATACTGAGTTGTGTGCACGACACCATAAAAAATCTCTTGATACAATGAATAGTAGGAACGAAGGTTATACAAAACTCAACGGAACAAAAGATGCAACTAAAACACATAAAAATGGACCACAGTTTTCGTATTTTATAAATTGCTTCAAATTGGATTGACCCGTAAATTCATTATTTATTCTTTTTCTACACATTTCATCTTTTATTTGTATTTCTTTACGATTTTTTTTATGTGTTGCAAACTTTGGATTTTAATAACTAAACTTAGATGCTTTTGTAGTTTATTTGTATTTACATGCAGATGTATGGTTGTATGTGAGAAGTGGTAACATTGAAGTCTTAATTACTTTGTTATTTGATGACATGATTATTACAAAATATTAAGGAAATTGTTATTAACACTCAAAAAATCTCATTCTACACTCCTCACAAGTGTAATTTTCTTTCTAATTATAAATAATTTGAAGTGCAAAATGAGATTTTTGGAGTGACCATAACAATTTCTAATATTAAAACCTATTTAGTTTTCATTTTTGTTTCAAAATGGCATCTGAACTGTATGCCTTGTTACAAATGCTACCTGAAAAACAATTGGAAGAAATGTGCCCTCTCAAATCTCAATTTAAAAGTTGTCGCAATGTTCCTTCCGTCCAAAAAGTTGGATTTCTATGGATATTCAAACATCATAACACCCTTCGAAGGGTCACCTTCTTGACAAATTTTTGGATCTAAAAAAATAGATCGAGTTGGATTAAAAGTGACAGGACATTGCAAACAATTTTGAATTGATGTTACGTATTGCTTGAATTTCTTTTCAGATGGCATTGGTACAATGAAAAGGAATCAAATCTTTGACCTCACCACTTACGCGAACCCGAGGGGCTTAGGAACTTCTATTATTTATTTCTACATGCTTACAACAACAATAAAAATCAAACCTTATTTCACTAAACGGACTTGCTTGTATAAATCCTAAAACGTCACCGTGCTCCATTTTGTGCCAAGTCTTCCGTTAGATCTAAATACTTCATATCTTTTCTTAAAGTCTCTTTCAAAGTCTTCATAGGTCTTCCTCTACTCTTTTTGTCCTGACCGTCCGTCTCATAGTCACATCTTTTAACTAAGGCATTTGTAGGCCTTCGGCTCACATGTACAAGTACAAACCACCTTAACCTATTTTCTCTCATCTTATCTTCAATTGTGGTCACTCCTACTTTACTTCGGATATCATCATTTTTAATCCAATTCTTTCTCATGTGCCACACATCAAACAAAGCATTCTCATCTCCGCTACACTCATTTTTTGCATGTGTTGCTCTTTGACCACCCAACATTCTATGTCATAAAGCATTGTTGACCTTATTGATGTCTTTTAAAATTTTCCCTTGAGCTTTAGTTGCATACAATAGTCGCACAACACCCGATGCACTTTTCCACTTCATCCACCCAATTTGTATTTTATGGTTGAGACCTCCATCTAATTTTTCATTCTTTTGCAAGATAGATTCAAGATACCAAAAGCGTTCACTCTTTGTATTTCCTGATCTCTAATCCTCACCCATATCTCATTTTTATCTCATTCTCACTGAACTTGCACGCTATATACTTTGTCTTTGTCTACTTAGGCGAAGATCTTTATATTCCAACACTTCCTGCCAAAGGTTAAGCTTTAGATTTACTCCCTCATGTGTCTCATCTATTAGCACTATATCATCTGCGAAGAGCATACATTAAGGGATATCATCTTAAGTATGTCTCATTAACTCGTCCATTACTAATGCAAAATGGTAAGGACTTGAAGCTGAGTCTTGGTGTACCCTTATAGTTATGAGAAAGCTTTCAGTTTGTCCTTCATAAGTTCTTACTGTAGCCTTGCTCTGTCATACATATTCTTTATTGCTTGGATATACGCTACTTGTACTTCTTTCTTCTCTAGAATTTTGCAAAGAATTTCTCTTGGGGCCCTATCATACGCTTTTTCCAAATCTACAAAAATCATGTGCAAATCCTTTCGTATATCTCTATATCGTTCAATCGATCTTTGTTAGAGATAGATTGCCTCCATAGTTGAGTGCCCTGGCATGATCCCAAATTGATTCTTTGTGTCCTGTGTCTATGCTCAATTACTCTCTCCTAAAGCTTCATGGTATGACTCATTAACTCAATACCCCTATAACTCATGTAATTTTATATGTCGCCCTTATTCTTCTAGATAGGCACCAAAATGCGTTTTCCCTGGCATCTTCTTTGTTGTCAAAATCTTATTGAAAAGGTTTGTGATTCATGCTATACCATCTCTCCCAAGACCTTCAACACTTAGACAGTATATTGTCAGGACCCATTGCTTTTCTATGCTTTATGCTTCATCTTTTTCAATGCTACATCCACTTCCTCTTTCTTGATTTGATGGTAGAAAGAATAATTTCTACAATCTTCTGAGTTATTCAACGCACCCAACAAAGTACTCCTTTCCTGTTTTTCATTGAAGAGATTATAAACATAAACTCTCCATCTATCTTTAATTGTGTTCCTGCAGCTAGAACATTTTCATTCTCATCCTTGATGCACCTTACGTGGTTCAAATCTCTTGTCTTCCTTTTCCTTGCTTTAGCCAGTTTATAGATATCCAACTCTCATTCTTTGGTATATAATCACTTATACATGTCGTCAAAAGCCACTAGCTTAGCTTTTCTCATGAATTTCTTTGCCTTCTTCTTTGCTATCTTACCTCTCACAGTTTTCATTAGTTCTAATCTTGTGTAAGGCTTTA
>JADOBS010300233.1:0-10515 GCA_015708375.1 Cydonia oblonga | reverse complement strand
GCTTCCCTGTCTCTGTCCATTTACATACTTACCAACACCAGTGACCGGAACAATCTAGTGAAGGTCACAAGCTTGATACTTTCTGTTGTGCCAAAGTCCCCGCTGATTTTGTGCATCAACACAACATATAATAACTTTTTTGTTAATTCAAAATTATATGATTTATCGTTATTATTTAGCATTATCTACAATAATAAGGATTTATCTCTAATCAACCAAAAGTTGTTCCAGAGACTTATCTACCAAAAAACAAGACTGTTTAGAGCATTGTGTATGAATCAAACATATTTTTAAACATTCCACAAAGAAGAATATTCATTTTAATATAGTTTATAATTGGGTACGTTTTAATTCGGGGTTCATACGTTTTCATTTAATGTTGGTACATTGCCATTTGGCGTGGGTGTACATTTAGATTTGAAAAGTTTAAATTTTTAGACTGAAATATAGTTGAAATTATTTAAAATATATAGCAAATATTTAAATGTAAATTAATTTCAATTAATCTGAAGTAGTTTAAATCTGAGTATCTTAATCAAATGTTTCAAAAGCTTAATCAAAAACTCAAAAAACATAAATGTTTAGTCTACAAAAGTCCAAAATGAGGCATCTAATTCTAATCTTCTCTTTAATTAACTAGTTTTTCTTAATTATTAGTTTATTAAATAATGAACTAAATTTAAAAATCTCATTAATTCAAATGATGTGGCTATCCACATCAAATGTCATCTAAAGTGGTATGAAAATGTGATACAAAAACATGGTATGAATAGCATTAGTCGTCTTATAATTCAAAATTTTCCGTTATTAAATATTTAATCGGATTTTCTTAATAAAAGACATAATAACTAAGACTGATTACAATGTCTAGAATATAAATAATTGTAACTATTGTTTGTCTTTTTTTTGTGTTCATCAAGCATCTGGAATCTCATCTCATTCTTGTAACTATTTTCTGTGTACGGGAATACAACCTGGTACAATAAGTGTCACAAAATAATTAGTTGAAGTTGCTCGTGAATAACAAGTGAATTTTTTTTTGTTGGGGGGGAGGGGGGGTGAATCCAAATTGGACTGTGTACATATCTCCAAGAATGAGAATCAAATAATGGTTGTAGTTCTAGAAAAGAGTATGTATGATGTGCTATACATCGGAATATATCATTGACGAATAATCTATGGCACAACATGTATAGGAGATGCTTATCCATGTCTACGTAGACGAACGGTGTGTATGACAGAAATAGAGACAATCAGAGAGAAGTCCCTTGATAAATACCAAGGCTATAATATTTATAGAGACCTTGAGAGTAATTCCCATTAAATCAAGAGACTATCTACGAGGGAATCTAGGTAAGATATCCAATTCTTCTAAGATTATGACTACGTTGTCTAATCTCAAGATATCCTAATTTTACATGAACTAGGGTTTTCTTTACTTGCCAGACAAGTAATATCTTCAATGAGCTTAGACCTAATGGAGTCATCCTAGCCTATCATAGCATGTGGTAGTCCGATTTGGAATACCCATGTAACTCCCATCTCACTTTGAGAGATTTTCGGTAAGTCTAACCACCCTGAGTGCCACGTGTCATGAACATAGAAAGTCATGGTCCCACAAATGCCCCAACTATGCTTCCAAAATGTGCTCCGCTTGAGTATGGATAGCACAACGGACCATGAGCGAATCCTTGCAGAATGACCTTTCTAGAATGCGAATCAGAATGACCTTCGAATTGCTTGTTGATTTGGAGCTAACCAGGTCCAGCTAGTCCAACTTGTTTGTTTCTAAAAAATTTGATATTCTAGAGTTCTGAACCATATTGTAGACTCTAGTTAGACTTCCGAATGCTTACCTGAAAAGCTGGATGTAGGGAAAAATGCGCCACTTACATCTAGAATGACTTAGATGCCTTAGGAGATGCTTTGTTAAGTTTATTTCACTCTAGTCTTTAATCACGTTAGAGTAAAATACTTAAAACTTTTCTTCCTTTGCTTCTTTTTCATGGAATATAACTTTAACTTGCCAATCTTTCCAGAGCAAACTAGACTCGAAGTTAAGCAACATAGTCAAACACGAATAAGTTTGTTGGTCCGGACTTTTATTCGCCCTTGATAATACTGCAGCAAAAATATATTAAACTTAATGTTTATAGAGATTTCTAACAATTAACATTAATAGTATGGTAATTAAACCATGACACTAGTTCAGCTAAATTTATATGCATTGTACCATGACGTTATCAATTTAATATGCCTTGGTCTTTAATTTGTCTCTACAATATGGTATGTCTTGGTCTTTAATTTGTGTCTACAATATGGTATAATACACATTAGATTCTTCTTTGGCCTCAGGCACTATAATATATTTATTCATATACTTCTTAAGACACTTGTTGTCTAATAAGTGCACAACATAAAATTGGTAACCAGAAATAATTGCATAAAGCCCTTCTCTAATTTATAACGAAGCTGATGCATTTGCGAGCTTTACACATTCTTATGAAAATTTTTGTATTTGGTTAATTTAGTAATTTTCAACTGTAAGATAGCATGATATCATTTATTATGTGTATGCTCTTTGAGGATCTATCCAAGGAGAATTTTTGTTTATTGGAAACACGGTCAGGTACATCAAGTATTATAATACTTGGTTGGATACTTGAAAAAAAAATACCAACTTCTAATATTATGACATTTCATGTACCGGGCTGTATACCCGGCACACTAAAAAATCTCTTAAAAGTTTATAATACAAGTATTCTTGGCGCAATTTTATGTTTTTGTTAAAGAAGAAGCAATTTTTCTTGCTTGATATACAATATAATAATGTTGTACAACGTAAAATTTATGTTCAATGTAATGTGAAAATTACAGAGCACGGAGATGAGATAATAGAATACATTCCTGGAGTCACCACCACATGCATTGCAGATCTACCCGCAAAGTTTTTTTTGTAGACGATCCAAAAGCCCTCCAAAAGCCCCTTGAAGCAGTTTCTCAGGTAGTACAAGCACAGTATCTTTTGTTCAGTTCAGTCTATGAGCTTGATCCGCAAGCCTTTGAAGCCTTCAAAGCCAAGTTTGCTTTCCCTATCTACCCTTTTGGCCCAAGCATACCTCACGTTGAACTTTCAAAAACACTTGCCACTAATCAAAACAACATCGATTATCTGCACTGGCTAGATTCTCAACCCAAAAAGTCAGTTTTGTTCATCTCCATGGGAAGTTTCCTGTCAGTTTCGAAATCCCAAATGGATGAAATTGTTGCTGGGGTGAAAGGTAGTGGTGTTAGGGTTTTTTTGGGTGGCTCGTGGAGATGCTTGTGAGTTGAGAGATTGTGTTGGTGATATGGGTTTGGTGGTGCCTTGGTGTGACCAATTGAGGGTTTTGTGTCACGATTCGATTGGCGGGTTTTGGTCACATTGTGGTTGGAATTTAACTTTGGAAGCTGTTTATGCTGGTCTTCCAATTCTTACTTTCCCTATATTTTGGGATCAAATTCCCAACGGTAAGCAGATTGTGGAAGATTGGAGGATTGGATACCGGGTGAAGAAGAAGGCGGGGGTCGAACTTCTTGTGAGTAGCAAGGAAATTGCAGAACTTGTGAAGAAGTTTATGGATGTGGAAAGCGAGGAGGGGAAGGATTTGAGGGAAAGAGCTAAACAACTTCAAGAGGTTTGTCGAGGTGCAATAGCTAATGGTGGCTCATCTGATAGAAACCTTGATGCTTTGCTTAAGGATATTTCACAAGGACATAATTAATTGCCATTAAGCTGATGAATGTAGTAGTTGTTGCATATGCTTGCTTGCGTTTCAAGACAATTGTTATTACAAAATTATAACTGGAGGTATCAATATGAGTGAGGAGTTTATTTTCTTTTTCCAGTTTGGTTGTGATATATGTAATAAGATATATCTTGGGTGAATGTCTATCGATAGTTGAATTTCTTTGCTAACACTATTATAAACTCAACATATTCTATTCATGATATTCATATTTAGAATAAGTCCTTAGCTACTGCTATTAGAAACAATGAATTTGTACAAATACGTGTAACACAAACTAGGTTTGTGCATGTCGTGGAAGTGAAATTAATCCACGAACAAATAAATTCTATTATTTGGTTAAAATTTGAAATCACATTTTATCTTTAGTGGATTTTCAATTAAATATAGTGATAGAATACCCTAAATATAACCACGTGAGCAAACTATTCCTTTCAAATGAGTGCTTATTCTTCGTTCATGACTTTAATCCTTTTTAAATCCTCATTAGAAAAGTATAATTTGATGACATTTTTTAATTTGATAAGAAAATGTAGAACCTTAGAGGCGATCATTTGGAGAATGAAGCTAGAGAATTAGCGAAATGGTTAAACATCTTTACTTTAGAAACGTTGAGGAGCACCTGTGTAAATTACAATATACCAAAAACTTAACCACGTGAGCGAACTATTCCTTTCAAATTGTACCACATGTACTTGATTTTTGTTATACATGAAATAGTTTTCTACGCTGCTTGTGTTTCTAGTAGTACTAATGGCCATAAAATTTCACTTTAGATAAAATGGCAAATACCCCGATCGTCGGTGCCGCCCAAGTCCGTAAGGAGTGTCATAGGGTACACTACCTTTTAGTACTCGTACAAAAAAGTGCTCATTCTTCATTCATGGCTTTAATCCTTTTTTAATCTTCATAAAAAAATGCATAGTAATTTGATGAAATATTTTAATATGATAAGAATAGAATTTTTTTTCTTTTTAGTACAACGATATATTTTATACTAAAAGAATGGAAAGTTGGGTTAAGTTACACAATAGATAACTTAATTTGGTATCGAATTTGTCATCCATGAGATTCGAACTTAAGACCTCTGACTTACAAGTAAAAATGAACATCACCAGACCGTAGTACTAAGTTGCGATAAGAGTAGAACTTAAGGCGATTGTTTTGAGAAGGAAGCAGGAAGACCGTCAAAAGAGTTAAAAATTTTACTTTACAGACATTGAGGAGCGCCGAGCGTAAATTGGACATACAATAACGAATTCTAAAAAACATTAGGCGCTAGTCGGCCAGCGAGAAGGGGCCTAGGCGGATTTATGTTAATTTAATATAAAATTTAAATTTATTATATAAATAATATGTTTTTTTAAATAATATATGTGTCATGTTAGGATTTTTGATATAAGGTACCGTTTGGTACGAAGACGGGACGGGACGGAACATGACAGAACGGATGATGTAAATATTGAAAAAGATAAGGAGAAATTTTGTCATAAAATGTTATAAATTTGTGTTCCACGGATGTGGAACAGATTTTTCAGGAGAAAGAGGTGGAACGAAAAATCAGCCAAATTTCGTTCCATGGGACAACCCGTTTCACAGTTTTTAGGCGCACCAAACGTGGGACGGAACGGCTAGTCCCGTCCCGTCTCGTTCTACGTACCAAACGGTAAATAACCTTAAAAGGAAAAGAAATAATAAAACAATACAAAAATATGTAAAAAAATAAAAAATGATGATTGATTTGGATGAGAAAAGAAACAAAAGAATCTTGACCCAAAAAGAAGAAGAAATAAAAGAACATAAAATAGTCAGATCAGGAAACGTGGAACCAAACAGGGATGGTGGGACCATAAAGGCCTAATTCGTCCATTTAAATTGAAAAAAAAAAAATTGGTGGTTCCCACCAGTCATCTTCTTCCTCGCAACTCTGCAACACAACTTTTCCAGATTCGAAATTTTTCCTGGTTTCGGCGTCTTCAGATACGGCTGACTAGACTCTGCCCAGCCCCGTCTAGCCCCGCGCAGACCTGCATAGCTTCGCCTAGACCCGCCTAATCCCGCCCAACATCCGTCTAATACTTTCTTCGATTTTGCAACCGATTACAACTTAATCGCGGCGGTTAATCTCCGCCCGATTTTTAGAACACTCGAAGGGAGTGACATGATCATTATAATTAAAAACCATCAAAACCCTCTTCAAATAACTAGTGAAAAACGAGTGCAGAAACTCAAAAAAGAATAAAAGATTTAGAATTTGGTTGAAGTTTAATTAAAAGAAAATGTTATTGATACACTTTTGTTTACCTCTCACATATCTTTGTTAATCTTTTGTTATTATTTTTTTTTTCTTTTCAGTTCATTCAATCTCACGATCATTGAGAAAATTTGTAAGTAGTAAAATATAGTGTATGAATAATATTATCCTTATTAAATTCTACCTAATTTCCCTAAAAAAATTTCGGTTAAAAGCATATATAAAAGGTGGTGTCGTGGTGAGCACCACCTCAAGACAAATGCACGCCACCTCCAAAGTCTGCCATGTGGTGGCGATGCCGTATCCCGGCAGAGGCCACGTCAACCCCATGATCAACCTCTGCAAAATACTAGCCGCAAAGAAAAACGACATTCTAATCACCGTCGTCGTCACCGAAGAGTGGCTTGGATTCATAGGACCCGACCCGAAACCCGATAACATCCGCTTCAGCACCATCCCCAACGTCCTTCCGTCCGAGCTAGTCCGCGGCGCCAACTATCCCGCTTTCTACGACGCCGTAATGACAAAGATGGGGGCTCCGTTTGAACGAGTACTCGATCAAATTCAGCCTACAGTGGCCACCATTATAGCCGACATCGAGCTTCTTTGGGCGGTTCCCGCCGGCCACCGGAGAGATATTCCGGTGGCTTCTCTTTCGACTCCATCGGCATCGTTTTTTCATCTCCTCTTCCGGAATAGGGAGCTGAATTTTTTAGGTATGTTTGATTTCTGTTTAGGTTACACTTTTGAAAGTGGACACGAGATGAATGATAAAATGCCTCAGAGATGAGAAACAACTTTGATGCTCAAACTTTTATATATGAAAATTTTAATTTAATGATAATCTGATCGCGTTTTAAGTTCATATTTTGTTCATATATGAGAAATTTAAATTCCAAGAACTTTCAAGCGAATGACACTTGTATAAGAAATTTTAAACTTGAAATGCATGGCAATATGACTTATTTTTAAGTTGATTGGAACAATCGTCTTTGATTTTTGGTCTAATTAGAGCTTAGATTTCTGAACTAAAAATCCACGGGTATTCGTACCTGAATTTGTTATAATTTCGAGCAATTATCCTTTTGGCTAACTCGGTTAGAACTCTCATCCAATTTTTTCTCTTTAAACCCTTTGTTTTGGATGGAAGTTCAAACGGAAATAGCTAAAAAGGAACATTGCTCCACATTATAACAAGTTTAGAGATCAAAACTCATGAATTTTTAGTTCAGGATGAATACTCATTTTATTGCATGATAAATTAGAATATATAACAACATATGTGCATGTTAAGTTAAAGAGTAATGCTAGGTAAATTAACTTTTTGGACCAAATTTGTAAATCATGTATCATCAAGTGAAAATAAACACGTTAATAAACATTTAAGTGTAATCTAAATAGTTTATCTCCCTACCACTTTCCTCAGTGAAATCCTATCTTATTGTCATATAGGTTAACATATAGGTTATATTATATATGATGAGTGCTTAATGGAGTCTTAAAATATTGCCAAGTTTCTCTTCTTAAAGCCATTAGCCATTAAGCTCATTCTCTTTATCAAAGTATCAAAGTAGAACATCTAATGGATCACTTCAACGTTGACTCAACTACCGTCGGCCATGTGGCGGCGATGCCGTTCCCCGGCCGAGGCCACATCAACCCCATGATGAACCTCTGCAAGTTACTGGCTTCCAAAAACCCTCAACTCCTTGTCACCTTCGTCATCACCGAAGAATGGCTGAGCTTCATCGGCTCCGACCCAAAACCCGACAATATCCGATTCTCCACCATCCCAAACGTCATCCCCGCCGAGCGGCTAAAAGCCACCGACTTCCCTGGCTTCTACGAAGCTGTCATGACCAAGATGGAAGCTCCCTTCGAGCTCCTCCTCAGCCAGCTCGACCCGCCGGTCACAGCCGTCATAGCTGATATAGAGGTCCGGTGGGGAGTCGGGTTTGGGATTCGGAGGAATATTCCGGTGACCTTGCTCTGGACTATGCCAGCCACCTTCTTGTCAATGCTGCACCGTTTCAATATTTTCTCACAAAACAAGGACATCCCACTTGAATGTTTTGGTAAGTAAATATTTTGCATATATATTTATATAACACAAAATGAAATTAATATGGAAATTGGGTTTTCTGTTTATATGTGATAGATTCTGGAGACCAAATTCCAGGGATTTCTTCATCTGATTTAGCAGACCTTGGAGAAGTGTTTCGAAGAACCGACCCGAAAGTCATGAAGCTTGCTCTGGAATGCATTTCATGGGTTCCAAAAGCTCAGTGTCTTCTGTTCACTACAGTTTACGAGCTCGAACCTGAAACCTTCCACTCTTTACAGGCGGAATTCCCATTCCCTGTGTACCCAATTGGTCCTGCCATACCTTACTTGGAGCTTGGAAAGAATTCCTCTGTCTCAGTTGGTGACAATGGCATTGACTATATGAAATGGCTTGATTCCCAACCAAAAGCCTCTGTCTTGTACATCTCATTGGGGAGTTTTCTTTCGGTTTCAAACATGCAGATGGACGAAATCGCAGCCGGGCTGAAGCGTAGCGGGGTTCGGTTCTTGTGGGTTGCGCGGGGAGAGGCGGCTCGATTGAGTGAGAGCTGCAGTGGTAGTGATGGTATGGGGTTGGTGGTGCCATGGTGTGAGCAACTGAAGGTGTTGTGCCATTCTTCTGTGGGTGGTTTCTGGTCACATTGTGGATGGAATTCGACTTTAGAAGCTGTTTTTGCCGGTGTCCCAATGCTTACCTTTCCTCTTTTTCTCGACCAAATTCCGAACAGCAGGCAAATAGTTGACGGGTGGAAGATTGGCAAGAGGGTTAAATCAGAGGTACATGATGAAAGGTTGATGACAAGGGAAGAGGTAGCTGAGCTTGTGAAGAGATTTATGGATCCCGAAAGCAGTGATGGGATTGAAATGAGGAGAAAAGCGAAAGAGCTCGGAGATTTGTGTCACCGAGCGATTGCAAAAGGAGGTTCATCTGATACAAATCTTGATGATTTTATCAGGGATATTGGCAAAGCTGCCTGCAATCTTCAAATGGAGACGCAAGTTCCTCATCCATGATTCATTTAACACGGCTGCGCGTGGTATATATCTACTTGGGCTTGGAGGCTCAGTATGCAAATTAGCCTTGTATCTTGTATGTACAATAGTGTAGAATCTAAATAAGTTTCCTTTCAATGTGTGCTCTTAACTCCATTTCTATCAAATAAAACTCAATTTTTCGTTGATGTTTCTTATGGAAGTGTTTAAAACTTGTAGTCACTTGTTCAGTGGCAGATTCATAATTCGTGGAGCACTTGGTTTTTCTATCGTCCTTTGTCGAGGCATGCTACGTAGATGTTGAGATTTACCAAGTGTTGTCGAGATTTATGTTGAGTGATGCATCTTACTGACATATGTCGCTGCATCCTGTAGAGTGGTATCAAGATATGACAAACATGCATTAATTAAAAGGAAAACTAACGAAAAAGTCCAAAAAAACTTCCCTTTCAATGAAATGTCTTTTTTAAATGTATAGTGAATAGTACCAAGAAAAGGTAAAAATATGGTTTTTCGTTAAAAATGAACAGTATCGGAAGTGTTTCGTTAAAACTCCCTTAATAAAATGGTTGACACAAAAAAAAATCATACTAGACATCTAAAGAGTCCATAGAGGACCTTCACTAGCATTTTTCCGACCTCAAGAGCGTCCAGAACCATTGGTTTCTACGTGGATCCGCCCATGCACTTGTTTGCTTTAAGTGTTCATACATGGCTCAGTATTTACTATGTGAACATGAATCACACGTTTAATAGACTGTATATTCAATTGAAATTTTCAAGATTTTAAAAGAGTTTTAAAATTTTGGCAGTATAACATCTACACTATCTAACCAAAAAAAAAATGAACTTGACATGCTATACATAATTGAACAAAGAATTTTTTTCACTTTCTAAGTGATATTAGGAAGGATAGTACTAGTTCTCGTTCTTATTGGAGAACTCATTCTTATTAAGAGCATCTCCAGCGTTTGCTGGTGCTCGGGGGAAAGGCTGCAGACGAACGGCCCGAGGGCCTTGGCAACAGCTCCAGCGTTGGAGAGGCCGGGCGAGAGGGGGAGCGCGAGGGCCAGGCCCGTGGAGAATTCACCGGGCTTGAGCCCGAGGGCTTAGGAATATTTTATTTTTTTTGTGTCAGACGCGTGCACCCCACTCGCGCGTGGGGGCGCGTCGCCTGACGGAATTTCAGAAAAAACAAAGGCTCGGCAGAAGCTGTCTGTTACCGTTGGGAAGCCACGTGGCTTCCCACGGTCCATTTGATCCCAACGGCTATTTAATACGATCCGTCTGATTTGCAACGGTAATAAAAAAAAAACTGATTTAATATCAACCGTTCGATCTGAGATCAACGGTTGATATTAATCTGCTTTATAAATAAATAAATAAAAGAAAAAATAGTTTTAAAATTAAGAAAAG
>JADOBS010300232.1:0-10514 GCA_015708375.1 Cydonia oblonga | reverse complement strand
CCCCCCCCCCCCCCCCCCCCAAAAAAAAAAAAAATCATTGTGGGCGCGTGAGGCTCTTGGCCTTGACCTTAGATGTTAATTGTTTTGCAAGTGCACTTTCGTCCAAGAAGGCGGCGGAAATTTGCATCCACATGCATCGAATTCAACATCCATAAGATTCGAACTTAATATCTTTCACTTACAAATGAAAAGAAATACAATCAGACCGTAATACTAAGTGACAAATTCAATACCAATTTATTCTCTCCACTTCTAGAAGGCCCTTTTTTTGTTCGATTGGAAAACCATTGCCTTTAATCTTTATGTTTCCCATATACCACTATATTATATCCAAAAAAGTTGAAGGATTTGCACTAAGCCACACATTGAGAAAACCTAATAAATTGGTATCAAAACTTCCGTGTAAATTCAAATCTAAACTTCTAACCTACAAATGAATGTGAATACAAATAAGCCGTAAGAATATTGCAAAAACTCCAGAATTTTACGGGGTAACTGATAATTGCCATACTTCGAAAATTTTGATGATAAACATGAGTTTTATCAAAATTTTGACTCCTTTGTTGCTTGAATTGCTTTCTATTACAAAATTTAGGCTCCTAAGTATGGACGAAGAAATTGCAAATTCTTAAAAATGTTAAATTCTCTCCCCTCATAATCTCTCATCCCTTCCCTCCCTTATTTAAAGGGTTACGATTAAACCACGTCAACATCTTGTATTGATTTTAAGACAACAGAATGACTAGCAATTAAGCAATAAAACCGGTAAATGGTAAGAAGGAAAGCAAACATTTGACATAGCAAGAAGGAACATCGTCACTTGTTCAAACAAAACCTAGGACCTTTTCAGACAATTTAGTTTAGAAACATTCCATAACAAAATCTCATCACAAAAATAGTGTCCATAATGCTAGTAATTCCCAGAACCGGTAACACAACAGCCGAATACCGACACAAAATAACTGTTGCTTGCAACGAACCTAAACTCAGACGTAGGAACATCGACAAACAAGACCATCTCTGAGGATTACCGCAACCTTCTTGCCTCCCTCTCGGACTCGAGCAAGGTAAGGATATCCCCCTCTCTGACAGGTCCCTTGACATTCCTCATGATGAAACGGTTCTGGTCATCCAGAAACTTGACTCTCACTTGAGTCACCTGGCCACGAGATCCAGTCCGTCCCATAACCTTGATCACAATAGCATGCTTGATCGTGTTTTCCATTCTTCACAGAAGACAAAATAGAAAAGAAATATTCAGAAAACACAAATCGTCAATTTACTTCAAACCCTACAATCCAGTAACCCGAGATAGCTGAATTGTACGAGATCTATTTGAATACAAAACACATGCAAAAAGACAGCAGCTAAAGGAAAGCAACAATGCAAAATTACGCCTCTTGATTAGGGAGATCAACAATTTATCTTAGTTTGTAAAGCATGAAACAGAACAAATCAACTAGTACAACTACCAAAGAGGTAAAAAGGAAAGCGAAACCCCGACCGCTTTAAAAAGCATTATGAATTTACGATAATAAGTCAACCACAAGTTAAGACTCAATAACCATCACAAAACACAGCAAGAAAACTCAATAGGGAAAACAAATTCATGGCATTTGGTAAGAGCTGCCACTAAGAACCAGCTGCAAAGTAACATTCCGATGATGGAACATCGAAAAGGAATACACATTAAGTTATTAACATTTATACAAAGCGTTACAATTAGCGTAAAAAACACAAGTTGAAATTCAAGAACCACCAGAAAAAGGAGCAATAAAATCAAATGGGTACCCAAAACTAGTGGTATTTGGTAGATCCCATTAAGAACCGAGCTGCAAAGTAAACTTTCTGATGATCGAACTTCCTCCGGTAATATTAGAACCAGTAAATCAGATTACAGAAAAGAATATCACTATTTAACATTGCCTCAAATATTGCGATGATAAAAAAATATATGAATCGATTAAAGAAACCAAATCTAACCATATTTTTCTACAAATAAACAAAAATTAGACAAATAAAATTAGCAGAAATCATGAAAAGAATGAAAAAAGATATTAATCAGCCTAAACCAAAAGTTGTGAACCAAAAACTCAAACCTAGTACTAATTAAATAACATAAATGAAGAATTCAGAGAAAAATATAAAACACGATAGCAGATGGAGTGAGAGAGATAAGATACCAGCACTGACCTGGAGGTTGGAGTTTCAGAAGAGACTGCGAGAGCTTGAAGAAGTCGATGAAACGGCGTCGCAGAAGGGTGTGCTCAATCCCAAGAGAAGAGGGAACGGCGCAGGACAGAAGGGGTGGGAACCGGGAAGAGAGGAAATATAGTTTAGTCGACTAGGGTTTGGGTTAGGTTTACTGCTTTGCCCTTCTTATTGTATTTATTTCACATCCACCGATTCTTCAAAGTTCACGGGGTCGACACGACGTCGTTCTTATAGTACCATAATTGTTTTCCCATCAGCATTTGAAATGCATAAAGAGTTTAAACTCTTGTGTGTGTGTATATGTAAGGGTGGAATTTTTTGCCAAATTACCATACCAACTAAATTATCAATTGTACCATATTAAAGTTGTGTCAAAAAATTTGAACCATTGGTAATGGTATGGTATTTGTACCGTACCATACATTTTTGATATGGTAATGGTATTCAACACCATTATCAGTGATATACCGTACCGTACTACTATATCATTATACAGGCCCTTTAAGGGAATAGATTCCCATTTTTCAAAAAAAAAGAGACATCCTTTTGACCATTAGATTTGACTTTAATGAAATTCTGTGGCTGAGATTAAATCACAGACCACATAATCTCAACCACAAGATTTCATTAAAGCCAAATCTAACGGTCAAGACGATGTCCCCATTTTTTTTTTAAAAAAATGGGGATCCTCCCCTTAAAGGCTTCCTATCATTATATATGCACTTTATATTTTTTTCCTAGTCATTTATCCAATCATCTCACCATCTAGCCTTTATTTTCCCAATAAAAAAATCCTAAGCCTTCTTGCGCTGCGACTCTTCATCTTTTTACTCATCTAGCCACCGACTTCATCTCTGTTGCTCCAATTCCGGCGACTCTCTCTCCAAAGTCCATTTCATCTTCTCCTTTATCAAATTGGGATGTCTTTCTCCTTGGCTTCGTCTATCACGTTAATTTTTGTACAATTTTAAAGAATGTAGAGATAAAATTTAGAAATCTTTGAACTATTTTTTTAGGGATATTGGGTTCTTTCAGCAATTCTTCAATCTATTTACTTCTTGTTTCTTAAATGAATCTCTATAAAATTCTCTTAATTAAATAAAAAAAAAGTTTTAGAAACCCAAAGGGAGTGGGCCAAACATGTTTGGGCCTTGAATTGGGTTAGAAAAAAAAAAATCAAATTTTGGCCTAAAAAAATGGCTCAAAACAAAGTGGTAACTACCATTACCATACTATGCCAATCGAACTATTTGGCATGCAGAAATTCGGCACGCCAAAAGTTTGGCATGGTAATGGTAATAAATTTTGTCATACCAAAAGTTTGGTATGATAATTGTTACATGGATTTTGGTAAGGTAATCGTACCAATACCACCCTTACATATATGTATTCGTAAAAGGATCCTTGGAGGGGAATATGAAAGTGACCTCGTATTGACCGTTTCATGGCCAGGTATTGATCATATTGTGAATGTTTATAGTTTAGTGTCTTTGCCCTGTTTTGGTCCCGAAATATAGTGTTATGGTCTAACAAATTAGGGTTGTGTTCTTGTTAATCGCAGGAGGTCAAAATACAATAAAATAATTGAGCAGAAACCTAAATTTGATCTCCGCGGGTTAAAGGAAGTAAGAAGTCAATAAATTAGGGTTATCATTTAGATTTTTACTTAATTAATCAAATATTGAATTCGGCAAAACTGAACTGTCAATTGATTAAAATTGTGCTGATAAGGTAGCTTATTGTCTTCCTAATTAGAATTTGAATGCATATAGACCTATAGGGCTGATTTTGTCTGTAGAACATATATGAGAATCTCATAAGAGGGGATCCGGGATCCCACTATTGGAGAGGGATAGAATTGTACCCTTTTATCGACCATTTCAAGGCCATGCATTGACCATGTAGTGGCCATTTAAAGTTCAGTGTTTTTTTTTTCTCTTTTTGGCCCTACTCTATAGGTCGTTATATTGTTAATACATGGTCACTTGAGACGGCTCAAATGAGGGCATTGTCCTATCTCGCTCAAAAAATGGCGGCGGATCGCTTTTAGAAGGAGCTCATATTTGTTTAGACTGTTAAATCTGAGAGCCATGATTAGATTCAAAATAAGAGCAGCCCAAGTAGTCAAGCTTTCCTCTTTTTCATCTTCTTGGTACATGGATTTCTAACAAGTAACAACGCTGCTTCTGAAAGTGTGGTTTCGTTTATTTGTTCTCAGATATCAATGTGGAAAAGGCTGAGGACGTTATGCATGAGATGAGGGATTTGGGGTTTGCTAGGACACCGTTGTCCTACAACATTTTGCTCAATTGTATTATCAGATGGAAACACTGACAAATTCAATGTTTTAATTAGTGAAATGGAAGAGAAGGGCATTGGTCGTGACAAATACACTTATGGTATGCAGCTCAATGCAAGTGCAGCTGCTTCTGATCTTGAGGGAATTGACAAGGTTATGGCAGCGTGTGAGTATGGATTGGGATAGTTATGTCAATGCAGCAAATGGTTATACGAAAGCACCAAATGTGAAAAAGGCATTGGCAATGCTTGAGAAGGTTGAGAAACAGATACCAAGTTCTGAAAGACACAGGATTATGAGTACCTTATCACACAATATGCAGCACTAGGGCGGAAAGATAGTGTTATGAGACTCGGGGAACAATACAAGAAGCACTTGAAAAATATACGATAGGGGTTAAATAAGTGTAATAACCTCGGTCTTGAAGATTGGCGACATTGAAAGTGCCGAGAAGGTCTCTATGATGAATGGGAATCCAAGAATTTAACTCCAGATATTCGTATCGCAAATTTCTTGATCAGTGCTTATACCAGAAATGGCCTAGTTGACAAGGTTGAATCCATTATTAACAGTGTAATACTAAAGGGTGGGAAGCCGGATGCAAGCACTTGGTATTATCTGGCAAGGGGCTATCTCGATCAGGATCAAGCTGAGAAGACAGTTGAGTCGATGAGGAAAGCACCTTCAGTTTCGGGGCCTCCGTTTACGCCAGACAGGGATGTTTTGGCTGCTTGTATGGGATACATGGGACAGAAATATGATGTGGAGGGAGCTCGAGAATATATAAGACTACCCGTGGGAGTTGAACAATTTTTAATACTCGAGGAAACTCCCGAAATTGTGGGTAACAAATGCAAATCAACTTCAGCGAGTTGATGTTTCATTCCTGAATTGTTTGTCCCTTTAAGACGGTTGCCAATTTTTATCATCTGCATTGGTTTTAAGAAGTAGGGACTATTAGCAAGGAGCGTCTAACTCAAACGGGTGAGAGCATTTCTGAGGTAAGGTTCTTTGTTCGAATCCCTCTTTTTTTGACAAAATAAAGTTGAGCTACCGATACAAGATTTGATGAACTGATAAGGATTAAAAAGCAGATAACTCAAACCCAATTCATATTGAAAATTGACTGCCAATGAAGTTTTTTTTTAATAATGTCAAGAGCGGTCAATTGACCTAATTCACTTCTGCAACTATGGATCATGATCTAAAAAAGTAATTGAGTTCAAACAACATAAAGTTCCTTTAGAGGGCAACATCTTTACCCTGGTATTTTATGTTGTTGATAACGAACCTTTTTTCTTCTTTATAAGTAATATTGGAGAAAAAGGAAATCTTACTTAACCTTAGGTGTACTGTAAATATTCTTAACCAACTAAGCAGCAAGTTCATTGCTACCGTTGTCCATTTTTATCGGGAAAACTTTAGTTATACACCATAAAGTTTCAATTTGGTTTCAAATCCTCTAAACCTTCAATTGACACGAATTGAAAGTTTTAGAGCTATCTTAACCAAAAAAAAGTTTTAGAGCTAAGACTAAATTAAAAGTAGGGGCAATTTTTTTATTTAAATAATTTAGGAAGGTTTGAAACTACTACAATAATCCAAGAAAAGAGTAGTTTCGAATCTGGAACACATGAATGAAAATCCGACGCCAATGAATTATGTTAAGAGACAATACACATCTCCACACCAATGAATTATGTTAAGTTATAAGTATGGTCTAGTGATAATTTTTTTATGCGTTTTACGTTTTATTGTCTTCAAATAACAAGTTCGATATTAATAATAAAGTATGGTTTAGTGGTAGTCTTCTTTCGAAAAATTTTAGATTTGATTCACTTTAAATAAAGAGTTCGATATTTAATTATTGTTCGTTTATAAGTGCGGTTTAGTGATAATATTCTTTTAAAAAGTCTGAAGTTCAATTGTCTTTTAATAGTGAGTTTGATAAATATAATAAGTGGTAATCTTCTAAAACTTCTGAAAGAATTTAGATTTGATTTTCTTTAAATAACGAATACGATACTTAATTATTATCGGGTTGAAAAACCCATCCCCACTACCATTTCTAAGAAAGAAAAACAAATTTGTATTTTAATTTATGATAGGTATTTTAGCATATAGTTTTAGTTATCAGCTAGGCGTCTGCAACCGTTACGCCCAAGGGGAAAAAGGGCCTTTTTTTTTTTTATACCATGTTCGAAACCCGTCTGGGTGGTATCAACCATCAGGTGTGGCCTTGTCTATTTTCTCAGTGCTCGGAATCATTACTTTTTTTATTGAGATCTGCACATCCTCAAGAATTCAGTATTCAAATTCTGGGTTCTCTGCAGACTCCACAGTTATGAACTGGGCAGCAACTGCAACTGATTGGAGAGCTTCCTGTGAGTCCAAATTTTGAACTTTTGATTCAATTTTTTTGTTGTTCTTTTTTCGTTTTGTTATCTATGATGTTGTTTCTGGATTATTTTTTTTTATGAATTTCATGGTAATTGGATTCTTTTAAGCTCAAGAAATAGTGTATCTGTTTTATTCTGCACCCAGCTGTTCAAAACTGAATTTTTGTTGTTGTGAATATTTGAGTGTTTTGAAGCGAGTGATATTCTACATTAAATTCATGTGATATTCTACATTAAATTCATTTAAACTACGGGAAATAGAATTTGAACTTTGGGGTGCAAAGAACGCACTACTCTAACCAACTTGGCTAAGCCAATAAGAAAAACCTGTATTTGGTATAGCTGTTTGTGTCTTTTTTTTGGCACATATGGATTTAGAGATTTATTCCTGATTATTACATACTCTAATTTTTGTTTTGAATATAATTAGTTAAGGGGTTGAAACTGCAAAATATTGGGAATATCTGGCTTGATTGTTAGCATTAAGTTTCTGAGAGAAGGATCTTCCCAGTTTCTTGGAGATGCGAAGAAACCGTGAAAGATCACTCAGTACAGGGAGACGCTGGACAGGACACTAGCATTTCCTAGTCTAACTGATAAGGAAGCATTGAAAACCCTCGTCAAGAATCAGCTGATTCGTTCTAAGGAAAATGAAAACGAAGGTTGTTAGTTCTTAACAAATTCCTTTTCGAGTTTGACATTTTTAGTCTGGCACCAATCATGCACCACCAATATCTTAAGATAGTGTAAGCAAATATGTGATCACTTAATAATGTTTAGATTTATGGCTCCTGCAGGATGCAATGAGAATGAGGTTGAAGAAAAGACGGCTGAAGTATCCAATTTACTGGACATGTTAATAAGTGCTTCCCTTGTTGATGACAAGGGATTGAATACCTGTGAGACCACAACTCATCCCGAATGGAAAGTATGCTATCAAATCTGCATTATGTTCTTCAAATCCTGCTTTGTCCCTCATGTCCTCAACTATAAATTTGCTTCTGTAGAATCAATTCTCTGCGTTTTAATAATTGAGAGATTTAAGGCTGCTGATTTTTGTTGTCATGCACAAAGGGAAAGAGGTTTTGACTCTCTTTGTGTACAACTTCTAAAACTTAACAACATCATGAACATTATAAAGTTCTAATTTTTTTATTTTCGCTTGTTTGAAAAATGGTTTGTATTGTTGTTGAAATCTAATGCAATTCATTTACATCAATTTGTTTGAAATTGTAAGAGGGGGGGGGGGTATTCAATTGGGATGTTGATCAGTAGTCGTTAAATGTTATAATGATTATTAAGTTTTTCTATTCTTTAATCGACAAGGTGTTGTGACCCTTACATCATGACACTTACGTTAAAAATATACTTCTGTTACAGTTAAACCAGGATAATGAATTCTTTAATCAACAAGGTGTTGTGACCCTTACATCATGACACTTACGTTAAAAATATACTTCTGTTACAGTTAAACCAGAATAATGAAGAGTTGCGTGTGATGTATCGTGAGGGGATTGAAGGCAATCCCTTTCATACATTACTTGTTGAAGGCTATGTAGACGGGTCTGTAGATGTCTGTAAGTGAAACCAAAATACTTGAAAGTTCATATGCCTCATTAACAATATCAAACTTTAAATAAGTTGAGACTAAGAAGATTCCTTTTGTTGTAGGTTTATGCATCTCGTGGGCAGTGGCGAAGCCATGAATTTTTGAGGGGAGGGGCAACATTTAAAAGGTTTAAGGTCCCAAAAAATGTGGACAACCTTTCAAGGTCTAAGTCCAGGGTTGGCAACAAGATTATGTGAACTACCCAGAATGTTCGTAGGAGAATTTGCACTAACCAAAATATTCGAAAGAGCATTTAGACTACTCGAAATATTCGAAAGAGTATTTGAACTACATTATTGTGTGAAGGAGGATTTAAGCACCCTTTCTTGTTGTATCGTGTCATTACATAAACAATATAACGAGTAAATTTCTAAAAGATGTAAGCGCTGGATAAGCGACGAACATGACTCAACGCTTAGGCGAGGACCTAGATGAACTAGGTTGATTTAAATAAATTTAGGGAGTTTTAATAAAACACTCCCGATACTGTTCACTTTTAACGAAAAACCACTTTTTTACCTTTAACTGTCACTATTTACTATATTTTTTAAAATGACTTTTCGTTAAAAGAGGAGTTTTTTGGACTTTTCGTTAGTTTTCCTATAAATTTAGTACGTATAAATAAGTATTTATTTATTATATAGTGATAATATCTAAAAATATTGATTAAAAAACACACAATATATAAAAATATTGACAATTTTATTTGTTACTTTGTTGAATTGGATATCAAAGATAAAAATTCAATGCATTACGAGTTCATAATACTACAAAATGTTTTTGAAGTTAGTATGAATTTATAGTTAATTTTAACATAAATAAGATTGTTAAATACGTAGTTTGAAAACCATAAGTGGGCAAACTAATTAGACAATAACTAAAAAACAAATATAAAAAAGTACATATAAATAGTGCTGCAAATTGGTTGGACAATAATTAAAATTGGGTGAATCTTACAAGGAGACGTGGGTAGGATGGGAGAGAGGAAGTCTCTTCTTCCTCCCTCAACCTGAACTCCATTGTAGAAGCCGCAAATCGCGGATCGCCCTTTCTCCTTTATTTGGCCTGGGTATTTTGAAAAAAATAAACAGCCCGCGCGTAGCCTGCGCTACGCAGCAGAAGGGAAACCCAGAAGGCCAGAACACCAGATAGAATTTCATCACTTCCGATAGGATCAGAGGGGCGGAACGACCACTTCTGAGCTTGATTTCTGGCGAGGGGAGGGGCAGTCGCCCCTCCTCGCCCTTATGTAGCTTCGCCCATGCTCGTGGGATCAGACCTTTACAAGAAATGGTAAGTCATTTCAGTCACTGCATGAGCACTTGGTTTATGCATATATTTTGTAATGAGATATTTCTTATTTGATTTCTTTCACTTTCGAGAACATTTCCATATGAAATGCTGACTTTTGTTATATTTTTGGAAGAAAGGATGAAAATTCCATGGCCATTTTCACCTAGGGAGGCTGCTGTACACTATTTTATGTTTCCAAGATGATCTGATTGTTGTGCTCTTGAAATCGGTAGGTAACCGAAATAGTCTTTTGGCTTCAATTTTGTTTTGGTATCCATATTCCCAATACTCCTGCAATTCCCAAATAGAAACCTGAATAAACTGATTTATGACAAATGTCGTCTCAGATCTCTGACTTGGAAAGCGTTGATGGTACTCGTTGTCCCACCAATGAGGGTACTGCTGGAGCAAAGGATGCTGTAAGGATAGATTTGGTGGGTGATTGCTTTGCAGAAGGTTACCAACGAAAGAAGTTACTTTCGGTAAGCTATGGCTACTTGAATGTTGTTTGTACCATATTTGGGCCTCGTGTATTTGGGCCTTGGGTCTCGTATTTGGGCCTTGGACCTAAAACCCACGACAAATGTAAAAGAGGAGGAGCCCCTTATTCTATAAAAGGGGACTCCCCCTCACTCTAAAAACCAAGTCTTGCTACAAGGCTCAAAACCTAAGAGAAGCCTAGCAACATTTCTAGAGAGAG
>JADOBS010300231.1:0-10513 GCA_015708375.1 Cydonia oblonga | reverse complement strand
GGGTGAACCACGTACATCTTGTGTTGTTTGCTTCCCTGTCTCTGTCCATTTACATACTTACCTACACCAGTGACCGGAACAATCTAGTGAAGGTCACAAACTTGACATTTTCTGTTGTACCAAAGTCTTCGCTGATTTTGTGCATCAACAAGTTACATATATCTTTGATTTCTTATTTGGTGTAGATCTTGATTACTAACCCAGTGTTTATTTATGTTAATTTTACTGCAATCCAAGATGGTGCGGTACAATCGCCCATCTTGAACTGCAAATTTAATCTCACTGCAATCCAAGATGGTGCGATATCATCGCCTATCTTGGACTGTAGATCTAATTTTACTGCAAATTTTAGGTAAAGCAGTATAATCGCCCACCCTACCCTACCCTACATATTTAAATTTGCCTGTTGTTTACCTTATTGCAATTTTAGGTGGAGCAGTATAATTGCCCACCTTGCTCTGCGTATTTAAATTTTCCTGCTACTTGAGTGGTGTGGAATAATCGCCAATTCTATGTTATATTATTTCAATGAGAATGGTGCAGTACAATTGCCCTTCTCATTCATCATGTAAATCTCGAGCCTGAAGTTTCGAGTGCTTACCATTTTGGCCTAAAGATCAAAATGAAAAATTTGTAAGAACCAGAAGTTCTAACACTACATACCTCCAGAATACATATTATTGCAAGTTCTTACACATCTCATTTTTCTTTTAGAAAAATGGCGAACTTGGCAAAGCTTGATTTTGTTGCCCTGGACATCACTGGAAAAAACTACCTCACCTGGGTAGTGGATACCAAGATCCATTTGGAGGCAGGGAATCTTGGAGAAACAATCAAGGAGGAGAACAATGCATCTTCTCAAGATCGGGCGAATGCCATGATCTTTATCCGCTGTCACCTTGATGAAGCACTAAAAAATGAGTACTTAACGGTTGAAGATCCGTTAGCTCTCTGAAAGGCATTAAGAAACAGATACAATCACCAAAAAATGGTGATTCTTCCAAGAGCTCGCTATGAGTGGACTCACTTAAGGATCCAGGACTTCAAGTCCACGGCTGAGTACAATTCTGCGATGTTCAGAATTAGCTCCCAGATGAAACTCTGTGGGGAGACTATCACTGAAGAAGATATGCTAGAAAAGACTTTCAGCACCTTTCATGCCTCAAATGTGCTCATGCTGTAGCAGTATAGAGAGCGAAGTTTCACTAAATACAACCAGTTGATATCTGTGCTCCTGGTTACTGAACAAAACAATGAGCTCTTACTGAAAAATCATCAGTCCCGACCTACTGGATCTTCACCATTCCCAGAAGTGAATGCTGCTTCCCTCGAAGTGAATGCCACATCCTCTGGTGGCAATAATCATAAATGAGGACGTGGCCATAAGCGAGGACGATGGAACGGTAAAGGCAGGAATCATGGTGTCCAATTTCACAACCAGGTTCCAAGGCATAATTCAGACCCGAGCTTCAAAAATGTGAATCGCCACAAATGCAAAGCTCATATGAACAATGCTCCTAGAAACTCTGAAGGAGCCTGCCATAGGTGTGGTGGTAATGGGCATTGGGCGTGTACTTGTCGTACCCCAAAGCATATGGTGGATCTATATCAAGCCTCCATCAAGGAGAAGGGTGTTGAGATCAATTTTCTCAACCAGGCTAAACCAATGGATATACCTGATCCAATGTGTGACTTATCAGGGCAGTTGAACACAACCCACCTAGATGTCTCAGACTTTATTGTGGAAATGGGGAATGAAGTATACCGGTCCGACTGAATCATTTATGCTTGATGTATGAACTTGTAGTTTAAAACTAGCATTTCAAATTCAATAAAAGTGGCATTTAAATTTCCTGTTATAAATTGCTTTTAACCGTGATCCCCTTTACTGAGAGAGCATGGATAAAAACGACTCAATCAAGAGAGAGTCAAAGGTGATCAAAATGGTATTTATTCAAAACCCTCTCATCACTCCTCATCAAAGCCTCACTCAAAAGGTAACTCCCAATTTTCCTATTCAATTTAGGATTAATTGACAAATTAATTGTAAGATATTATTTCACATAATATCTTGCAATTAAACTCATAAATCTACTAATAATGGCCGGTCCTTTTTCTCCGAATATGGTGGGCCATTCCCCTATAAATAGTCTCATTTTCTCCACTAAAAGGCTAATTCATTCTCTCCTCCAAAATTCCTAAACACTTTCTCTCTCAAATTCTAACTTTGGCATAAGAGATTCTTCAACCAAACCCCCTCCCCATTCATTGTGGGCGCGTGAGGTTTTTAGCCTTAATCTTAGGTGTTATTATTTTGTATGTGCATTTTTGTCAAAAGAGAAGACAACGAAAATTTGCATCCATAGCAAAGACATCACATCCATTCAATTCTAATTGAAATATGAATTCCCCTTGTTCCAACATAAATTAGTAATTTTAAGAAAATCAAGGCTTTTCAAATTTCTGTGATAATTTTGCTAATTTTTTTGTAATAAAATGTTGAACAGTTTGCTTAAGAAAATGTTTTTTTTTTTTATTATTATTTTTTTTGTAAAATAACAAAGGTAGTACTGATTCAAGCTTTGGAAACAATTTCACGAATATTTTAAAAAGCATTAACTGACCTACTCTGACCCGGAATGTCCACTTGAGACCCTAAATTGAGCTGTGCTAGCCGATACTCAGAAGGTGACGAAGCCATAAAGTGTAGTGGTGTGGAAAATGTGAGTAAATTTGAACCTAAAAGTGACTAAAGGTAAGAGTGCGCATGTGAGCCGGATTGAACATGACTAGTATAGGAGAGGACCACCAAAAGGAGTACCGCAAGCAGAATAGATTGGATAGTTACGACCATGCAACATATATGTGAGTGTGTCTTTGCTTTTAAATATTATATATTTTCTTGGTTTCCATATATATTTAATAAAGAATTTTCTACGTTACGCCTAGATTAGACTAATGTTTATAAGAATTAGCGGATTGAAAGAATTTATGAAATTATCCTAAATCTTACGGGATGCACATGTATGCATACGATTATGGGATGTCTTAATTATTTGCAGCCATGAATATTATTTTATTGACTAGAATTGAATTACCGTTGCATGATCATATTTTTATTAATTGCTTATTGTGCATGCTACACTGGTGTTAGTACTCACCCGGGCCAAGGCCAGTCTTCACGTGTACGTTCACAACGCACCAATACGTTCAATTTGGATCCATTAGGACTCGTATGGATGCGCATAGTGCCAATCTTCATGTGATTGTAGTACTATAGCGTAAATCATGATTACACCCAGTCCTGTTCATGTTAAAATATCTCTACATAAGCTCGTGTGTCAGCATATGTCAATGAGCACCTAATATTATATGTTTGTTATGTGAGATGTTGTGATCATCCGATGTTATACGTTTTATATGTGAAATATTATGATTTACCATATTTTTGAAATATTACTGTTTATGGTAGGTGTTTTCATACTATATGTAGTATATATATTTGGAAACCATACTTATTTTACGGCGAGGGGTTATACATTTTTGAAAAGGTTTTACAAAACTTTGTTTTCAAGCCCACTCACCCTTGTTTTTTGCCCCTCCAGGTTTTAGTGGTAGAGCTCGTGTCGACAAGGATTCCTGGCAAATGTTGCGATAGGAGATTACTTCCGATTGTATAATTCTTATCCTTCTTTTATTGTACTTTACTTATGCTCTGACATCATGTGTGAAATGGGTTCAATCCGGCTCACATACGCACTCTTATATTTAGTCACTTTTAGGTTTAAATTTACTCACATTTTCCATATCACTACACTTTATGGCTTCATCATATTCTGGGTGTCGGCCAACACGACTCAATTCAGGGTTCCAGGTGGACATTACAGGTCGGGGTGTGACATAACTTTATTGCTTTCACAGCTGGCAAAAACAATTATGCTTATGCACCTTAGTGTAAGTTCAAATCTCATCGATTCTCCTCCTCTTAACATCTAATCCACTAACATTATTGTTTTGCTAATAAAAATAGGGTAGTGCTATCTACACACTTATTTTTCGATTCTCCTCCTCTTAACATCTAATCCACTAACGTTATTGTTTTGCTAATAAAAATAGGGTAGTGCTATCTACACACTTATTTTTCTTTCTCACATATCATTTTCAATTTTCGGCTATTGGATCAAATAAACTGAAGAAAAACAATAAAAAATTAATAAAATGTGTGAGAGGTAAATGGGTGTGTAAATAACACTTTCAAAAAATAATATTACTACTTTAAATATTGAACAATTCGCTTACAAATGTGGAAAAGTAAAAAAAAAAAATTGTGTTAGTTTAAACTTTAACTGCTACAGCTAGCCCACTCCCCCGCCCGTTAATGATATTATCTATTACTAACCTTTCTGCATGCCATTTGCCCATGAGAAACGCCTTTTTTACATCAAGGCGAGTTACGCACGACATACCGAGTTTTCCCCCTCCACATTTGTGCATGCATAAAGATATTTGTACTACAAAAACACTTCAGACGTGTTCAAGTTTAAGACTTCCATATTTTGGTCCGAGTGGAAAAGGGTTTTTTTTTTGTGTGAAGATAAATGAACCATACTAATATAAACAAAATGAAAATTGAACCATTAAATAGAAAAACACTCAAAATTCATTCAATACAAAAAAGGAGTAACGCATATAAGGTGACAACGTTTGATATATTGCTCTTATCATTTCCCTCCATACTTGATCTGTTGAAGTCCACTTTAAATTTTTGCATTCCTTCATAAATAAAACAAAAATGAACACGATAATTTATTTATAAAAGAAAAGATAACATTAGAAGAAAAAAATCACCATGACAGTTAAGTAACACGAAAGTGATCTCAATAATGAAAATCCATGTCAAATATTTCGTAAGTACCACTTATGTTTATGTTGTAAGGTTAGAGGATAAAGATACATCAATAGCACACCATGTTTTGTTATTTGAGGCCTTTCACTTCAGTTCGTTATCCCTACGCAGCAGAAGGAAGTTCTTCAAATGGGTATCAATTGAAGAACAAATTCAATAACCGGTTGAACCAACGGCCCATGAAAAAGTACGCATCAAAAAATATATGCTGATCAAAAGTCCGAGCAACAAATAAGAGAAATTTTTTTGAGCAAATCAACAACCTAATTGAAGAAGAAAAAACCATGATCAATACCTCAGATGCTCATTTCTTGTGATCCAAATTTGAAGAAGGTCGATGAGGACGAGCAGTTATAAGTGTTATTGACATCCATTCTTAGAGAGAAGAATGGCAGTTTCTTCCAATCATGCAACTCAAGAAAACAAACACCAAAAAGTAGTATTCCAAAATAATTAAGTTAAAGTCTCTCAAACAAAAAAAATAATTAACTTAAAAGAGAGACAAATGGCATTAGTAAATAGCAAATGTGGAGCAAAAAATAATCAAGAAAATTATGGAGGCGACATGTGGACTTTTGGGTAAAAATGACAAAATTACCCTCGAGGCATATCGGGATTCCCACTCGTATGTAACGGACAATAACGACTCAATCAATGAGGAGTCAAAGGTGATCAAAATGGTATTAATTGACAAATTAATTGTAAGATATTATTTCACATAATCCTCATTCAAATCCTCACTTAAAAGGTAACTCCTAATTTTCCTATTCATTTTAGGATTAATTGACAAATTAATTGTAAGATATTATTTCACATAATATCTTGCAATTAAACTCATAAATATACCAATAATGGCCGGTCCTTATTCTCCAAATAGGGTCAGCCACTCCCCTATAAATAGTCAAATTTTCTCCACTAAAAGGCTAATTCATTCTTTCCCTAAAAATTCCTACACACTTTCTCTCTCAAATTCTAACTTTGGCATCGGAGATTCTTCGGCCAAACCCCTCATCTCCATTCATTGTGGGCACGTGAGGCTTTTGGCCTTAATCTTAGGTATTATTATTTTGCAGGTGCATTTTCGTCAAAGAAGAAGACAACAGAAATTTGCATCCACAAATTGGTGCTTTCATTGAGGGTTTGATTCACAAGCTCGAAGAAGACTCTCGCATTCAAAGTTTCTCATTTCTTGCTTATTCGTAGATTTTTCGTACGTTCTTATTCCTAGAATTTTTTTTATAAAGTTCTTTGAATAAATGTAAAAGAAAAGTACAATGACTAGAAATTCGAAAACCACAACGAACGGAACTTCCTACGTTCAGGGATTTGGACCAAGTTATGGAGATTGTGACGTAGCCCTACCACGACGATCCACGAGACTTAACGCGATGGCTAGTGGAGAGGCACCATCCCCACGAGGCACCACCGTGGCAGCCACCACAGTAGCAGCCCTAGGCGAGCCCATGGCTCATGGTAAATAGGGAGTAGCAAAGCAGCCACAAGCCCACGCCACTCTGCAATAGCAACCCCAGGAGCTGAAGGCAACCCAAGCCGCTGCCTTAGCAGCGCAGGCCCAAGCTCAACTGCCAAAGTTGTCCAAGCCCAGCACTTGTGAGCTTAAGGCCAGCACGCTTTCGAACCGAGCCCAGGCACAGCGCCCATGGGCGCCGCACGCGGGGCTGCATGCACACGTGGCCCTCTTAGCAGCCCAAACAGGTCCAAGACTGGTTCAACTGTCCCTACTTTAGATTTTTGGACCGACGATTAAACCAGGGTATTTTCACCCCATTTCTCCGCATATTTGACATTTCCCAACTCAAATCTTGCACCCGAAGTCTATTACACTTCCACTACTCAAGGGGACGCACACCTTCCAAGCTCTTCCAACCTAAATGGCAAACAACACTTGTCTGGAAAAGTCATAGAATTGACAAGCGCCCTCGAGCAGCGTGCCCCAGACAAGGATGAGCATACACTCACAGACAGGCATACACTCACGGTTGAGGCCACACTTCGATAATCAACATGAGCAACCTTCCAGGCGAAGTGTTCATTTGGGGCTAGGCACACAAGAAGCATCATCCATCTCACATTGGAGTAGGTAGCATGACGGACAAAGAGAAACAGTCACTCAATCCGGCTTAAGATTAACCAGTAGTCTGCAAGAAATTTGTTTGCCTGCTAGAAACGTATCACATGCACCGCAACTGCGGTATGGATGAGCCGAACACAAGGAAGAGCAACCGAGAGCTCTACTACCTAAACAAAGGCAAATTCATGAAAAAGTAGATAGGCTCATGATTGAGCGATTGCGCAATTTTCAATGCAACGAGGTTACTGACATTATAGGCAGGTCACCTTTCAAGGACAAGATCAAGCAGGCAAAGCCTCCACACAAGTTCAACATGCCGCATTTCATATCCTTCAAATGAGATTATGACTCGAAGAGACACCTGAAGCACTACTGAAGCACAATGGTCCTTTATTGGAACAACAACGCTCTCATGTGCAAATTATTCACCACCACTTTCCAAGGCGAGGCGCAAGATTGGTTCCACACCCCACTGCCATAGTCTATCTAGAGTTTCAATGTGCTTTCTTTGGTTTTCATCAATGAGTATTCATCCTACCACTCGATCAAGAAGAAGTCCGACCATTTTTTCAACATCAAGAAGAACCCAAAGGAGTCGTTTCACGACTTTATGAAGAAGTTCAAAGTAAAAAAGGCAAAGATAGTCGAATACGAAAACTCAATAGCTAGTGTAGCCTTCCAAAAAGGACTCCCAGCAGACCACCCACTATTCGGAGAACTGATCATGAAAGAAGATCTAACTTTCGCAGACTCTTTCGCTCGGGCAGATAAGCATGCACTTTTGGACAAGGCTCGACGAGCAGACAACGCACCCGAGCAGCCTCAAAGAGAATTAGCAGTAGCTCAAAAGAAGGAGGAAATGAATCAGTACAACAACAAAAGCAAGCAGGAAGCCAAGGCACAAGAATGAGGCTCGAGCCCTCATTCTTCTTTCAAACTCGGGCCAAGGCATAACAATCCAGACCCAGCACCCCTTGCGCTCCAATCAGCTCAGCCCAAGCCGAGCCGCACAAAGCCGAAAGCAACAAGCCACCCATGGAAGCAATGTCATGGCCCTCTCCAACCATTTTTTCACACATCCTCAACCCCTTTCCAATTTCAAGCCCCGAGGCTCCCAAAAATTAAGAAGACAAGGAAAATTAATTTTTTCTTACCTTGGTACAGCATGAAGACGAATAAAGCAACGAAAGACGGTCATTTGCAGGGGCAAGTGTACAAGATTGCTAAGGGATGTGGAACAAATATCGTCTAGCTTTCTCTCTCTTGTGGGGTAGAATAAATTACTCTCTGAAGTTGATTTAATCATCTACTTAAGGTAGACTTAAATAGACTTTAAAAGCAATTCATCTCTCTTTCCTAAAATGATGTATTTTCCAATTAATGAGGGAATCTACATCAAAGTAGGAAACAATATTATGTTTCCTAAAGCAAGGGAAAATCTGTACACCTGCTGTGTAACGCCCCAGCCCCGAAATATTTATTTTCGGGAAATGATTTCGATGGTAGGCCCAAAATCTAAAATACTTGCCTAACTCATTCTAACCACCACCAATCCTTATGTAAAAAGATTCTTTATTCTACAAATGAACCCTAATTGAAATTCCTAAACCAATGTACGATATTATTTTTCATTATAACACCATTTCTCCTTATAGACCAAATTCCATTTAAACCTTTAAACTCGAGTTTATTTAACCTCACATATTTTATGGCGGCATCTAACGTCTCGTTAGACTGCTTATGTACCCTAACCAGGGATCAAGCCATTCGTAGTTCACATTCCAAAAGTTAATTCATTATCTTTGACATTTTAGTGACTAACAGTCACAAAATCAGTCCAAACAATCAAATTACACCATACGCACATTAGATATAAACGCAGAACATCGAAAATAGGGTAAAAAAGATAGAAACAATCCACTGTCCATGAGCCGCCGCACCCGCCGCCCCAACTTACCGGAAAAATTCAACTATTTTTAAAAATTACCAAATTTTACAGGGTTGTATATCTCAATGAGTAGAACAACTTTCATACCTGTGGCCAAGTCCAATTTGGCTGAGAAACACCTCAATTTGTCCACGCAAAGCCGGAAACCCTTGTTTTTGGGTGTTCTTGATTCGACTCCAAAACAACTCCGCCGTCCCAACCAATACATGGGCTTTGTTCCTGGGGTCTAGGGGAGTCTATTGGTGGTGTTGGTTGAAGGAAATTGTTTTAGATTTTGGTGATTCGAAGATAAACCCGTCGCACCCGCGATGTGGGTTTTTGTAAAATAAAAGCCAAATTCTCTAATTTTTAGGGTGGATTTGATGGAGGGATCGATTGGCCTTGAGGTAAGGATCATTTTGACACCAACCTCGCCGTCCATGGTGGCCGGAGTTGGGAGATTTAACGGGGTCGGGTCACGGGTTGGGGAGAAACCTGGTTTCCCTATCCTTCTCCCTTTCTCTCCTTTCCCTCCCGGTCCCCCTTTCCCATTCGTCCTTTCTCCCTTTATTCCTTCTTTCTTTTCTTCTTTTCTAACCTTTCCTTTTCATCACAGCCATCCATTTCCTTATTATTTTCATCTCAGCCACACACGTGGCACAACACATTGGATCCAATTTTCTGGAGCCTTCTAAAATGAAATAAAATTACTAAAATATCCCTTACTTTAAACGTTAGTATTTTCTTCGTTATAACTCTGTTTTACGAACCGTTTGTGCCTACGCGTTCGTGAGTTCGAGCCCTATTCAAAACATAACTTGTGACCTTGAGTGGTCTACGGATTTTAAATAATTAATTCCCAAACTTTAAACCTCATAACCATTTTAATTTCAAACTAAACTCAAATGAATTAATATAATTTCTCGAAAGTAACATAAAATCTCAATAATACAAATACGTTAATTATAATAACTTCCGGGAACAAAACTTTAAAATTTCTCAATTCTATTTCAACAACCATAAATCGATTTATTTTCGATTTTCTCCACATATTCATATATTTAAATTTTCAGGGTGTTACATGCTGCCCTTTCCTACGAGCAGTCCAACAGGTGTAGGGGCATTTGTAGAGCTAAAAATAATGAAGAGAATTATGGAAGCGACATGTGGACTTTTGGGTGAAAAAGACAAAATTACCCTCAAGGCATACCGGGATTCCCATGCGCCTGCAACGGACAATAACTGCTCAATCAAGGGAGAGTCAAAGGTGATCAAAATGGTATTTATTGAAAACCCTCTCATCACTCCTCATCAAATCCTCACTCAAAAGGTAACTCCCAATTTTCCAATTCAATTTAGGATTAATTGACAAATTAATTGTAAGATATTATTTCACATAATATCTTGCAATTAAACTCATAAATCTACCAATAATGGCTGGTCCTTATTCTCCAAATAGGGTGGGCCATTCCCCTATAAATAGTCTCATTTTCTCCACTAAAAGGCTAAGTCATTCTCTCCCCAAAAATTCTTAAACACTTTCTCTCTCAAATTCTAACTTTGACATGAGATATTCTTCGGCCAGATA
>JADOBS010300230.1:0-10513 GCA_015708375.1 Cydonia oblonga | reverse complement strand
GTGGGTGGGTGGGTTTAAAAAGGGGTGTGTGAATAGCACTACCCTTTCCGAAATGCCCGGTTAGAGCTCTAGATTGCCTGGTTAGAGCTCTAGATTTTATCTTAAGTGCAGTATTCTTACCAACATAGCATTTTGCTAGCACATTAGTATGTTTTGACTGTCTTTCTACTTGAACAGAGAACTGTTAACCTCAGGTTGGGAACATGGATGGGCTCATTTTAGATTGTCTCTATCTTATACATTTTCACATCGTATTCATGAATGTTGCACAGTTAAGCCATCACTCTTTAGTATCCCAGAATTGAACCACCGTTTTGAATTTTTTCATATCCACCAAGTTAAGCTTTTATGTGCTATCTTGTTATACTTCAATCCTTTACATCACTCTAGATACAACTTTGTTGTTATACTTCAATCCTTTACTTATGTCTCAAGTTTGCTGCATGTACCACTGTCTCCCTGTTTTTTGCTATTATTAACTATGCTTCCCCATAATATTCAGGAATCACATTCAAGGATATCCATCAATTCGTATTTTTCGTAAAGGAAGTGATGTGAGGTAAATGCTACAAAATTTTATGAACTTTTTCCTTTCGAACAGATTTCTATTCATTTATTTATTATCGAAATGATTTCAGCTCTTGGAGTCTTAACATTACATTTTAGATCGCATTATTTATGCTTTGTACTTTTTTTGTGTTCCATCTTCATCTAACTTGTATGTGCATCTTATCTGCATCTATTGCATAGCGCCTGTGGTTTGTAATATTCTCTTAGGCTCCATTTCAACATGTGAATTTTAATGCAAGATTTGAATTTGAAGTTTTTTTAATATTGTGTGTGAAGTGTCAAAAAAAGGGATAAAGTGGGAAAATTATGTAGACTAAATTAGGGCTAACTTGAAATAACATTTTGTTCTCAAATATTTAATCTAATATTCAATTACATGTTTATTCGATTAGCAAAGAATTTTAATGTCTAATATCTCATACAATGTATAATAAAAATGCAAATCCAAATCCTTAATACCAAGTCATCTATCTAAATACAACTTAGGGCGAATTAGGTCTTATCTAGGTTTTTTATGATAACAGTCCAGGCTCTTTCCTTCACGGGTGTGTGTCCATTTTGAAGTGAATGTCTTGGGTTATAAAAAGGTTAACTGTTTCAGTGTCCTTTATTTATATAGAACCAGATTATTTTGATTTATACCTCCGATTCTCAATTTCATCCCCATGGCATGCCTGTCTTGTACATATGAGGCTTAACTTAAGCAACCTCTTTATCTGGCATTTTTTCACAGGGATGAGCATGGACACCATGAGCATGAATCTTATTATGGAGATCGAGATACAGATAGCCTAGTTAAGGTACAAGCATTCATAAGTTTCAGTTAGCCTCACTGCATCACATGTTTAACTTTGCCTATGAACTTTTTAATACTTGATATCCAATGCCCCAAATGAAGTTGTAAATCTGATCTGAAGCTGCCATCCTTGCAGACAATGGAAGCTTTGGTTGCACCTATCCCTGTGGAGTCTGAAAAACTCTCTTTGGAGGATAAATCTGACAACAGGGGTGAGAATGCAAAAAGACCAGCACCATTGACAGGAGGGTGTAGAATTGAAGGATATGTGCGTGTAAAGAAGGTGATCTTTCAGTTGAAATTGAAATTACTAGAATCATTGGGCACATTAGACCTAATCGTATGACAATTGTTATTCCCATAGAATTCTTTGCTTTATTCCTCTTGATCCCAAAGCATGGATTGAGGTGCTTCACATGCTTGGAAATGCCGCATTAGTAACTAAACTATGGCTTTGTGTAGCTGGTACCTCCTTAAGTTTTTAAGTTCTTGTACTTGATGGTTAACATGAAATGAATAAACAAAAGAGAGAATATGTACCAGTAAAATGCATTTACTCATTTTCACAATTCTGACCTTCTTTGACCTGTCAATTGACCCTACAATGAAACTCTTAGTTGTTATTGAGTCGGAATATTGGTATGATTTGTCCTGTACTGTGCAGGTTCCAGGAAACCTTGTCATTTCTGCACATTCAGGAGCCCATTCCTTCGATGCTTCTCAAATGAACATGTCTCACGTCATATCACATTTTTCATTCGGTAGGATGATTGCTCCTAAGGTGATGAGTGATGTCAAGCGATTGGTACCTTATCTTGGTGGAAGCCATGATAGGTTGAATGGTCGGTCTTTCATAAATCACCGGGAGTTAGGTGCTAATGTTACAGTAAGTTTGTCACTATCCATGACTTCCTATCTTTGTATTGTGTTTGCTACTCTATTGTTCTCTACTTGCCCATTAACATGTCAATGTTTGTGCGATTTGCATGATTTTTAGGCATTCTAGTAGTTGTACAGGTATTGGTGCATGAATACGGGTGGTCTCACACAATAATTATATTTCATTCCAGAATTTTTCTTTGGTTGAAATCCTTTTTAAATGATCCACGTATCTGTCCCTTATTTCCAAATTTTGAATGGATCATTAATGAAGTTTATTCTGCTTCAAAAGAATAGCTAATGCTTAAGCTTGTTATAAATACGTTTTCTGGTAATTGTATGTGCAGATAGAGCATTACCTTCAAATAGTAAAATCGGAAGTTATAACAGGGAGATCTCATAAATTAATTGAGGAATATGAGTACACGGCCCACAGCAGCTTGGTGCAAAGTCTCCAAATACCAGTTGCGAAGTTCCATTTCGAGCTCTCCCCTATGCAGGTTTAATTCTTGTCTAAAAAAAAACCAAATTCCGAAGTGTCTTTTAGTTTTCTGCTTTTCGCTTCTCATTTCTCTTCCGTTGTCTTCCATAACCAGGTTTTAATAACAGAAAACCAGAAATCCTTTTCCCATTTTATCACCAATGTTTGCGCTATTATCGGAGGCGTTTTCACGGTTGGTATCTTCGTGCCGTCGTTCTTTACTTCTCTCAAGAAAGCAAACTGATTTTTTCTTTCCTTTGGGTTGCAGGTAGCGGGGATAATGGATTCAATTCTGCACAACACAATTAGAATGATGAAGAAGGTTGAACTAGGCAAAAACTTTTGATAGGTAGGCGAAGCTTTCGTTAGTGTACAAGAAGAATTCTTTGTTTGCTACATCTGATTTAGTGAGGATTGTTATGTTAAGGACGGAAACCATATTCCTTTTAGATAGAAAAAAGTGGAATGAAGCATCACGAGTGCCAATTTTTCGGTTCGAGTTTTCAGTACGAAACGATTTTATGAACATTATATATGCCTGTACGGTTCGTAACTCCTGTAATATATGTTTAGCTTCTATTTTATTTTTTTCGAAAATAATTTGATGATGGGAGCGGATTCGTGACACTATTTTTTTGTATGTTACTTTTGATGTGTTTTTTTGGGGTTTATTTCGTAATGTATTTTAACGATCCGAACTGTATCTTTTATATTATTATTCATAGATAGAAAAAAAATCAAAACCACTAGGACATTTGTTTGTAGCCAGTAAATAGATGGAAACGGTTTTACAAAGAAACTCTAATCCAATGATCATATTATGTTATATTTAGGTGATTTTTGTTTAACATATCTTTGAGAAAAGACTTAAAGATAAACGATTCGAACTATTGAAATACATTACGAAGTGGAGCTCACATAAACGTTTAGTAAAAATTCGTAAAAAAAGTAGTGCAACCTATCTGTCCCCATGATATTGTAAATTATTAGTAGGGTAACTTCATACTAAAAAGGGAAACACTAACTAGATACTCTCGCCTTTTGTTCTGGAACATGTCCACGAGGGATAAGTCGAAGGAGCAATTATACTTTGCTTCTGCTTCGTTTTTCTGTCTTCCAGAATGTATCTTTTGCTTTCTGTTCGTTGATGTATTTTGCTGCAAAGGAGAGCAGAAAGTCGGGATAAATGTGAGGCGTTGAAATAAAAATCAAACTCGCTGTCCAATTTTAATTTCGGATTTGGTTGTTATTTAATACATCCATTATTTAACGGTCAAATATGCAAACTAAAATGAGAAAATATTATATGTGATTGTTAGTTAGTGAATATATTAAGTAAATGCGCATGTACCGTAGCTAGTCCCTTCAATTTCATTGGTTTCAATTACTTAGCCAATTGGATTGTATTCCTATATTCATCGATGGACATCAGTAGATTAGATTTATGTGATTAGTTTCCTTGCAAAATTTAATCCACTTATACAATTCAATCTAGCATGCTATTTTTCTGGCATAGGTAAGGATTTTCAATTTTTTTTTTTTGAAATTATGTTTACTAGATTATTAAGCCAAATAATTTTTCTTTAGTTAGCATTCAGTTTCTGTTCTACACAGGACAACAAAGTCCACGATGAAAATTTCAGAACATCAAAATCTACAAACCAAGACCACAATGAAAATTTCACAGAACCATGACAAAGCATAAGATTTAGAGATTTTTGGCTTGTAGGTATAACTAGGTTTTAGTTTTGAAGGTTTTTGGGTCTATATATTCAAGTGAGATTTTTGTTGTATTTGAAAGTTTTATAAAATTTAAAATTGTGGAATTAGGGGCTAAATTTTGACTATAAACGATAAAAACTTAAATTCATAATATATTTTGTACTGGATCAAATATGGATTAGCTAGCTAAATTTAACGACTTTGGATGGACGAACACCTCAAATATCTTATTGCTTCCATAATCCCGAGTCATGGAAGAAGGATAATACTTGCATCGGGGAATGCACATATACATTTGCATGCACCGTGTAAAATCAATCAATTCATTTATTTGTGCATATATCTACAATATTGGCCTTTATTTTGGAGTCTCACAAGCACACTACAAATGAGTATGAAACAAATATCAAGCACCAGTACAAACATATACAAAGAACCTTTAAGGAAAAAAAGCAAGTAATAAAAAGAAAGGAAACTCTCAAAGGAAAAGAAGCTTTATACTTAAGGAATCCAATCCAGTTAGAGTAGTAAAAGTGTTGAGGATGCAGCAAATGCTCCGACGGACCCAATAAAACTCATGAAAATTGAAGAAGCCGCGTTCGGAGGTGGAGGAGGTGTTTCAGGAGCTGGAGTTGGAGGTGGAGACGCTTCACCAGAGGGAGCTGGAGATGGGGTCATATCTGTTGAGTTTGAAGGTGAAGGAGGAGTTGCATTTCTGTTGCTTCTGTCTGCCAAGACAATCACTAGCACCTTCTCATTTTTGAGACAGTTGTCTTTGTTCCCACTCATGAAATAGAACGGTCCAGATTGGTTAAACTGGAAGGCAGTGTGGCCATCGGTGTATTTCTCGGCCGAAGGCGAATCAGTGTTGCAGTTGTTGTAGTCATCCTGGGTTACTCGAAGCACTGAGTCTTGTCCAGGAGGGTAGTTGAACACTGCAGTTGAAGTATATCTCAAGTAAATTAACAAGGGCAAGCATGGCTATGTGGCAGTTACAAACCTTTTATTTTTATTTTAACTTTTTACAATTTTATTGTGGTTTTTTATACAGAGAAGGGAAGGGACGAGGGGAATTTGAACTCTATTTTTTTAGTATGGACGTAATTCATCATGATTATTTGACGTGTTATGTTGTCGTGAAAGACTATAAATTAAAATTACCCATATACACATAATTCCACGAAATAACAATCCTAATTACAGTTAGTCAATAAATTTCAAATTGTCTAGCGACATATATATACAACATACCAGATTGTGTAGTAAGGTCGAAGAAATTTACTTTTATATTTATTCTAATCACATAACTTCGATTTTTATCATCGTTGATCAATTTATGAACATGAATAATGACAAGTATATCCTTGAAAAGTAATATAATTCTGTCCTTAAAGTTTGACATACTGAAAGCTGAGATGAATATTTAGAGCCTTAAAATATAGAGCATAAAAAAACTTACCAATGGAGTCTCCGATTTGAAACCTGTTTCCTTCTGCCCATTGACTATAGTGAGTAGAAGAATCAGGAACACTCCAACCCTTTGAGCCTCCAATTGCAAAGTCAGTTGCACCACTTTTCTTTATCAACAGCATCACACATACGATCCCCAGAACAAAAACTGCATTAACATTATTTTTGTGAATGGGGTTGGCCATTGTTGAAAAATTAATTCAAGATTTGGTATAATATATATTTTGAACCAAATATTGCTTGTATTTCCCGGTTAAATTTGGAAGACGAAGAAAAATGGGGTGGAATGAATGGTGTTCGAGAGGGGTTTTTATAGGGCAAGTTGCATGAAATACCTTTTACAAGCTATGGAGTCAGTGAAGCTTTTGCTACTTTTCTTATTCTTTTTTCTTTACCTTTTAGGTTTCTTGGCTCTCAGAGCAAAGCATACGTGCACTTTCAAATTGCTAAAGGGTTGTTCTTTGGGACTTTATGTTTGGGAACTTTTAAATAACTTGTTGTGTGGGTTTATTCTTTGCTTATACATTATCAAGAATATTCATGGCTTGTGTTCTGGGTTAGACTAATTAATTATTCAACGTGATCAGTCATTCACACAAAACCTATGTGCCCTTCATTTCCCACTTTCAAATGCAAATATAATAGAAGATCTCTGTCTGTCTGTCTGTCTGTCTCTCTCTCGCTCTCTCTCTCTCTCTCTCTCTGGCATTTGCCTATGTCAATTTGTAGTGGAGTACTGGAACTTAGTAATAAAAGTCTTGCAGAATGATATTTTGCATTGAAGAACTGACTTATACTGACTAGTGATCAAGCACATGTTCCAACTCCAAATAGCAGAACTCAAGTTTAAGCTTAACTTTGTTTTTCCGTCAGACGTACGGATGCAATCTCTTTTAAAAAATATACAAATTAATCAAATCATTGTGAGAAGGTAATGAAGTACCCTTTTGGATTAGAGTTGGTCTTGTGGCTGTTGCAAATTCGTTGAATGATTCTGTTCAAGGGTATCATTATGTATATACATCACAACTAATAAGGATGTTATTCCACTAATGCTACTGTTTAATGGTAATTTTATCAAATTTTTAAGGGCGGGTTCGACATTAAAATATTATGGCTAACTAAATGTGACTTAACCCACCACCCCTTAGTGTAAATGTTGAGTATATATAAGAGACCTACCATATGCTTACAAGGAGTTTTGCTACTCTTCATATTGCCATTTGATTTTTGATGAAACCTTAATTTCCTTCATATATTAGAGCATGTTAGACCGTGTTAAGCATAAAAATTTGTTACAGGTGAAATTTTATGAAAAAATCTCAACTTCCTTACGTAAAACCGATTCTCCGAGCATAATCTTGTGCTGAGCACTTCACCAAAGTTTTGCCAAAATCCACTTTGAAGAAGATGCTATATCGTATTTGTTTGCTTCGAGTTTGTAGTTTATAAATGTAATAATATGAAGGACAATTTTTTTTTCTCTAGATGGCTAGATTTTATTCTTCTTGACCCATCCTTCTTGGTTTCTTCCCTTTTCCCCATTCCTCTTACTTTTATTTTTGGTGTAAAATTGTCACTTTGAAACATTGAAGTCGCAGAGATATTCACCGTCTTTTCGCCTATCCACACAACTACCTCAAGGTTTTGAATCCAATTGTCACCTTTAATATGAGTTTAGAGCTGCAAAGCGTGTAAACCTATCAAATTGCATTGTATAAGTGTAAATAACACTATGATTGGCTTATTTCCTTAAAGATAAAACCTCCGACTTTGTATTGTAGTCAAAGTAGAGTTTACGGTTATCGTCACTTGATGAGCTTGGATTGAAGAATGCCCTGAAGAATTGAAAGCTTCGTACGGAAGAATATCTTAGGCGCTCTACTAAGGTAGAGACATTTCATGCATTGCATAGTGCTAGTGTCACGCCGCAGACCTGGGGTTGGTGAAGAAAAAAAAAAGGCGCCCAGTTCAAGTACAAAAAAAAATGAAAAAAAAACGAAATAAGGAGTTGAAATAAACTTCTCTTACACAAATAATCCGAATACCTTACAGGTATACACAAATAAATAAAACCCTTAAATCCCTTGTCAAGCGCTTGTTATATGGTCTTCACCGCACATTTTATTGATGATAAATAGAATATGCATAAGAGGATTACTCGTATTCTTAATGACTCGGGAACTACAATTGCTAAGTTGATTGAAACGTGTTTGTTGGAATCAGGCATAGATAAAGTACTCACCATCACAGTGGACAATGCTTCAGCAAATAAAGTTTCATTTGATCAACTTAGGTCGAAAGATGAATAGGTGGGGAAATTCACACACTACTACAATATTGGCTTAATGTGTTAGAGGGTGGTGGTAGTTAAAACGATATGCTGTCAGATAAAACATTTCTGGCAGTTTATTTAAGCATTATCGGATAAAAAATTAATATTGTCGCTTATAGCAGACATAACCTATAAATGTCATATATAACCGACATAAAATGTCACAACCCGTCCCAAGTTTTAATGATTTTATAATATTATTACAACCCGTCCCAAGTTTTAATGATTTTAAAATATTATTTTATATTTTATATTATTATTTTGAAAGTTGTGGTGAGAAAGAAGGAAAAAGAAAAGAAAAAAAAAGAAAAAAAGAAAAAAATGGGAAATAAGTTGAAGGCTGCGGGGAGGAAACAGAAAATAGAGTGGGATTGGGCAAAACTGCCCAATCGGAGAAGAAGGAAGAGAGGGCGAATCAGGAGAAGAGAGAATGAGAAGTCTGACCAATCAGATGAGAGAACAGGAGAGAAATGAGGGAGGAAAGAAGGAGGGGAACGGTCGGGTCTCCCATTGACCCGCGAGCCAACCCGCAATACCTTCATGAATTTCATCGACTTTTCACCCATTTTTCCGACAAATTGCTTCAAGAAAACTCTTCGGAACTCCTCCACAACCTTCCTTCTATCCATTCCATCTCAAATTTGGAGAGATTTTGGTCTTGAAAATGGAAGAAACCAAAGATGGGTGCCGCGAGTCTCTTTGCTCGAAATCCATCAAATGTGAAGCAATTTCTTCCAATAACTACCATCCATAGCATCCTCTTGAGGCCTAGAACAAAGTCCAAGCAATGATTGGGACGGCGGAGTTGTTTTGGAATCAGATTGAACACAACCAAATTCAAGGGTTTCGTACGGTTTTGGAAAAATTGGAGCCTTTCCAGACCAAATTGACCTTGGCCTAAGGTATAAAGTTTACTCTACTCATTGAGATCTTCATTTTTGTAAATTTTGGTAATTTTTGGAAATAGTTGGATTTTTCGGCGAGTCGGCCGTCCGGCGGCACGTGGCCAGGGGGAGATCTTCCGTTACGGATCGAAATTTTAGGATGTTGTCTAGAGGTATGTGGTGGACCTCTGGAAGTTATGGATCGAAAATTTGAGTGGGAGATCTTCCGGATCGAACTTCATAGTGATGTGTTTTATATAAGGTATACATTCTATCGATATGAATTCTAAGGCATGATTTGATGATTGTTTTAGGCGCCGATCGTCATGACGCCTTGATGTGTTGTGCTAGGGAGTTATAGGGTGAACTCCAAGTGAGTGGGCTTTTGTTTTCCGTATATAACTATATAAATGAGATTTTTCCCAGAAAATCAATTTAAGTTATGTTTTAAAATGCCATGCAAAGTATATGCCATTTATTTTATGCATGAGTAGTTGCATATATTTATGTTTGGTGCTGAGGACGGCCAGGTAAGTTTATATGCTGAGTTGAAATGTGAATATATGATGATGATTATGTGGAGATGCATCGATAGCTCATAAATCTGCACCCCGGTGTTAGTGCTCCCGCCCAAGGCCAGGGCATAGTCCTTCACGTGATGTTCACCTCCTGCACCACACGCTCATCTTGGATCCAAGTTAGGTGCACAATCTTGTCGTATAGGCCACTTTTAGTGGGTACGACTCGTAGGTGACCCACGATTATTCGCACAATCTTCACGTGATCGTAGCACTAGAGCGTATTATTTTACACCCAGTCTTGTCGAACATACCATGTGAGGTGGTTCCGACTCGTGTGCAGATATGTTTATATGTTGAGATTGATTATGAGCTATAGTCCAGCCGTGTTGATCACACAGTTGACATGTTATGATGAGTTATATTCAGCCGCACAGGCCACTGAGGTGGATCTGGCTTATGTGTTTTGATATGTGACGCATCATCTGTTAATACCTTTCTGTCATATTATGAGTATGAGCATGGCATATATTTAGTGGCATATTGATAGCATAGTAGGAGATATGTTTTGAGATGAATATATATGTATATATGCTATTTTTCTGGGAAATTATAAAGGTTTTACAGCGAGGGGTTAGAACCTTTGGAAAGAGAAAAAGTTTTGAAAAGATTTGTTTTTGCCCATTCACGCGTTTTGTTTTTCGCCCCTCCAGGTTCTAGGTAGCAGAGCTTTGGTGGCCACGAGGAATCCAACGGTGTTCTGACAGAATTCACAAAAGTAGGATTCACCTTCGGGTGTTATAGCTTATTGATTGTTCTACTTGACCTGCAACGTGTCATTCTTATTGCTCTGAATGT
>JADOBS010300229.1:0-10512 GCA_015708375.1 Cydonia oblonga | reverse complement strand
TCTTTTTTTTTTTTTTCCAAAAACACTTTTACAAAAAAGTTTACCAAACACTCTGCTGTTTTATTTCACAGCCGCTTATTCTCACAACAGCTTTTTTTCAAAGCACAGCAATACCAAACCAGCCCTAAATCAGTTTCTCACATGTAAGCTCGTGAATGTGAGGCCTCTGAAATAAGTGAATGTAAATTTTTCTCCCTGACGATAGAAATGAACATTTACTCGTCACCAATGCCTTTTCAAGAATTTGAATATGTTGGAAGGCCATATTTAATCTTAGGTTCCACAGAGCGGATTCGATGATAGAGAAACTTTCATGCACCGGTTTTACAAACCCACCTCATGAAATCAGTTTCTCACAAATAAGCTCCTCACACTCCGAAATAAGTGCATGCAATTTTTTTTTACTTTTGGTGACGGTAAAATCGAACATTTACTCGTCACCAATGCCTTTTCAAATTTCAATTCATTCACAACTAGTAAATCATAAAATTCACACTCTATGAAGATCTTTTATTCATTTATTTTTCTTTAACATTAATAAACGAAAATGAAAAAAAAAAGAAAAAGAAATTAGTACATTGAAGATCAGTAGTCTTTCAGTTTATGGGCAGAGTAATACTTTTTGAAAGCCCTAGGAAGATAGATAGGCAACAAGAACCCAAATAAATTGAAGCACCAAAACCCCATGTTAGCAATAGCAAGCCCTCTCCCAACATACAATCTTTTGGCAGATCCACCATACTCCTCATACTCTTTGGAAAACTCACTCTTCAGCCACTCAACAATGGTGAATATCCTCCTGGAATTATAGAAAACCGGCACGAAAACACGTATGGGCGCCGAAAACCGGTCGGCGAAAGCCATTCCTTCCATGAACACCTGACTTGCGAGGAGAAAAACGTGCGGGGAAGCGGCGCTGATGCCTTCTTTATCGCCTTCGAAAATGCCCTCGAAAATGTAGGCAATGGGGAGCAGAAGGCCGATGATGGCGCCCGTTAGGACGTAGAGGTGGAGGATTTTGTTTTTGGGGTTGAAAACTGTGGGGTCTTTAGAGGAACTGAGGGTGGGGAAAGCAACTTTGGAGATGAAGTGCATGTAGATCATGGAGAAGACAACGAAGGCAAAGTCTTGGGGACTTACCATGCCGCTGGCGGAGAAGACGACGACGACGGCAAGGGCGTTGAGCTGCCGGAAGGAGAACATACCGCCACCGGCTTTGCGCGGAGAGGCGGTGGTGCTGGAGTGTAAAGTTGGGAGCTTCTGGTGGGAGGTGAGTTTTGAGGAGGTTTGGTCGTTGTGTTCCTTGAATTCATGTTCTTGTTCTTTGGGGAGGCTAATGTCACTGCAGGTTGGACCAACTCCACCTGACATATTTTTGTGTTCTTGTTGATTAGGGCTAGGGTTTCTTGCAGAGAAAGAAGAGTTGAAGAGAGAGAAAATTGTGAGAGAGTGAAAAAGGTTAGAGAGAGAATTAAGAGGTAGAGCTGGGGAGAAGGAACGTTAGGGTTAGGGTAAAGCATAAGGTGGGGAGGGTGGACAGGTGGCAGTGTAATAGGGGTTTTAGGAAGCTGGTTTTGCTGGGAGGAGAGGGAGTGGACATCATTTTATCTTTAATACTTTTGTCCAAGTCAAAAGTGGCTTTTGCTGTTCTTAAGCTTAGTCTACACTTTTATTGGATAGTATTGTTTGGAGGTGAATAAAGAAGAAAATTTTCAGTAGGACGGTCGGATAAGTCGGGTTATGTCGAAGCCTCCAACAAAACATAATTAACCTGTATTTCTATGATACCATCAAATAATATAAATCTCGCCCCCTTGGAGAGTTCTCTCATGGTAATGAGATTCTCATATCGGTATTAGAAAAACGAGTCATCAGATGAAGATATATTATTTATGATAAGGATGACCAATACCATTGATACATCATACATTTAGCGCATAATAATAATTTAAATTCATGTATTAAATAATAAAAGCACTGCGTATAAGTAGTATAACCGTATTCTAATGAAAATACTAGCCAACTTCCTATCTATTTTTTTTTTTTTTCCAGATTTAGACGGAGAAAATGTGTGATCCACTTATAGGCCCTTGAATTTGGTGCAATGACAAAATGCTAATGTTTGAATGAGGATCTCTCCGAATCCTCTTTGTAAGGATCCGAAAGATTTTCTAATCGTGTCTGTTCATCGTACATGGTGTGGTAATAATAAAAAATATTAAAAATTGAATATAAACAGTACTTGATAAAAAAATAATCACATAATATACGATAAACAGACACAATTCGAAAATACCCAAAATCCTCACGATGATCTGAAGAGGCTCCTCATTCGTTTTAGTGCTTCAGAGTTTGGATACCTGTGCATGTCGTATGGCAACGTGGCTCGCGTAGTAAAACTAAAAGACAAAACTACCCAGTCATTAACTTTGTTACAAGGATGGACAAGTGTCCCTGCATGCATTGACATAACTATGTAACAAGAAATGATCGAATTTGTTTCCAAAAAAAAAAGAAGAAATGATCGAATTTAGACGTTATTCGACCCGAATCAAATAAGAGTAATGTTGGTAGATTAAATTTGTAAGTTATACTAGTTTCAGTACTTTGATATGGTCTAATTATACACACACACATATTAGGTAGGTAAATTAATATGGCCTAATTATACACACACATATTACATTTCTGCTTATATTTCTTATTCATGTTCTGTTTTAATTAGAGGGTTAAACTGATAATTTCATAGAATTTTGGTTGACAAATTAGTAGAGATACACACACATTTTGAATCAAATAACATTTTTGTACATAGTAAGTAAATTACCTTTTTAATGTATTATTACATATATTAGGATTTTTTTTTTTGTAAAAATATATATAAAAACTCATAATGCCAGATACATAGAATTAAGTTAACAATTATCATATTTGATATTAATATGCAACAAAAATATATATATGAACTCATAAAGCCAATTGCCAGATACATAGATTAAAGTTAACAATTATCATATTTGATATTAATATGCAATGAATATTTTAATATTAATATCTTATTTTTCTTTTTTATAAAATCATTAACTCTCTCCTTACAGTCTGCATATAATTAATTGTACACATCAAATATGCAATAGGAGTATTTTAGACATCTAAAAAAAATGTAAAATGTGTAAAGTAAAATGTAATTAATGAAATCATGAATCCTAATCACTGAGTTTTTTTGAGTAAAAAAATTATGTCAGGTTTTATATAAAAAAGATTGAATTTGAGGGGTTAAAGCCATATTTTCATGAGATCTTCATACAAAGACACTTGAAACGTCTTCATTCTTTGACTTCACTGTAAGCCGAGTAATATTTCTTGAAAGCCTTAGGAAGATAAACAGGAAGCAAGCATCCGAAAAGATTAAACGACCAAAATGCCAAGTTAACAACTGCAAGCATTCTCCCAACGTACAGCCTCCTCGCAGAGCCACCGTACACTTCATCTTGTTTTGAGAACTCACTTCTAAGCCAATCCACTAGGGTAAAAACCATCTTGGAGTTGTACAACACTGGCACGCAAATGCGTATCGGAGTGGAAAATCTGTCACCAAAAACAACTCCGTCCATGAAAAGTTGACACGCAAAGAGAAAAACAGGTGGTGTAGCTGCTTTGATCCCTTGCTGGTCGTTCTCGAGAACGCCCTCGAAGATGTAGGCTATGGGGAGGACAAGGCCGATGAGGACGCCGAGGACGATGTAGAAGCGGAGGAGCTTGTTGTGGGGGTTGAAGAATTGGGGCTCTTGAGAAGAAGGGGGGACGGGGAACACAAACTTTGAGAGGAAGAAGATGTAGAGGAAGGAGAAGAGAACGAAAGCCATGTCCCCAGGGCTGACCATGCCGCTGGCGGAGAGGACGATGATGATGGCGAGGGCGTTGATCTGCCAGAAGGGGAGGACGCCGGATCTTTTGAGTTTTGAGGAAGTTGGATCGGTTTTTGCTTTGTTTGACGAGTTCATGTTGTTGCTGTTCTTGTTCTTGCTCTTTTGGTAGGGTGATGTCGTTGTAAGTTGGACCAACCCCACCTGACATTTTTGCGTCTCTGTGACAAAAGTTTCTCTTGGTTATCGTTTAGGACTTGAGATTTTACCTGAAAGAAGAAAAAAAAGAGAGATCAAGGAAGAAGAAAGTTGGGAGCGTTTTCTAAGAGATGAAGGTTGTGAGCGTTTTCTTTTAAGGTTATTTGTAACTTGTATGGTTGTCTCTTTTTCTGAGCCATTGTTCTTATCTTTTAAGTTTTAAGCTTAGTTTATATACGAGATTGAGGAGTGTGTCACTTGGAGAACGCAACCGCATGGCATTCGGTTGAGGGGAACAACCAGTGTTTTCTCCTACAGTCTACAATATCAGCACATGCGTGTATACACATCAACTGGCAGCATTTAAATTTTTATTTTTTATATATAAGTGATATTTTATTTAAGTTAAGGGTAATGCTTTATATACAAAATTTTAGAAATTAAAGAATATTAAAGTTGATGATTGATTTATTACTTAAGCATTGATAAACGTGCTCATTCCTATTGGTGACACATCATTAGTTTGTAAATTTAGTCTGCATTACCCTTCAGTTAATATCCAAACTCTGAGAGTAATTCGAACGAGTGACGTTACATTCATCATATTTTTCATACCACTTTTCTACCATCTCTCTCTATAATATAGTAGGGTGGCCAATGTATGTGTCATCTCTATTAGTCTTTTGACTACGACTTTATTAATAATTAAACTTATTTGGAGATGGTACAAATCTGATATGAAAAAACTGATCTTCATGAGCAAATAGAAAGTTGGATCTACAGTGCATCTCACCTGAACTGTCCCATCTATCTTCTTGAGTAGAAGCTTGATTTCAAACCCCAATTTAAACAAGAGAAGTACGTTTTGCTAATGTGCCTTGAATGATCCACATCTTTAGATCAAGTGCCGATGAGCCCATTAAAGTAGCATTTTTGAATTGGGTATTGAGTTGAACACATACTAAAGCTTCCTCGTCATTGATTAACAAAACTTTCTATTTTTATTACTAGGCAAGTAGTGAAAGTTGCCCAAGATTGGTGTACTAACAACTTTAGCTTCACATATATGTTCAACCCAACAAACATCTTAGCCTTAATTCGAACTTGCCTAACTATGTTTTAGTACATACTCATGTCTCTCAACTACCAAACTTACACTTCATTCACTATAAACCAAATCTATTGGCAAGGCGCAGGTTAGAATAGGTATATTTACATTGACTATATTGAATGTACCACATACAATAAATTCAATTCAAATTTCCATGTCTTTAATCAACTTGTCGTGTTCGTGTCAAATTCGTTATCTTAACGAATTACCTAGTTTAAGAAGTAAAAATTGTTTATTTTCATGTCAAACCAGTTAGTTTAAGAAGCAAAAGTTATATATTTTGGTGTCAAATCCCTCATCATATCGAATATTAAGAAAATTTCTTGAGGTTCTATGTACTTTTCATGCCATGAGATGCTTTCCCAGGACTCTTATCACAGCTTTATATATCTTTGTAGAATTTGATCAGTAAAGTTTTCATCTAGTCAAGAAGTGCATGTGCTCCTTTTTTCTCCTTTCTTTCTGTTAAAAGCTTATGATTTGATGAATAAATGATTTTAGTTCAAACCATAGCTGGGAGATGAGATGGCACTTTTAGTTTGATGGGCCTCGGGTGTCCCCCTAAATGTGTCCAAAACACCTGCTGAAATACTACATGTAATCATACCAAAAGAAATTTCCTTCAATCTCTAATTAAATATAACATGTGATGTATCACTTTGTATTAAAATCTCTCATTCACGGGGAGAATCACGGGGACTCTCATTCACGGGGAGAAATGAGATGGAAATTGATCAAACTCTTAAAAACCACGGTCGAACGCTTAAATTAAGCGTGTTTGTTGCTTCCTAAAATTGCCATGTTATTTTCATTTTCTCGTCGGAGGTGGAAGCGAAATACTTGGTTTGGATATATGAAAGATATATAGAAGCGTTAAGGATGGATGGTGAAATATGTAGAATTATCAGAAAGACATGTCAAAATTCATCTTTAATAAGACCGATAATGTCCTTAACTTGATAATTACCACATACACAACCGTCAGGTGTAAAATTTTATCACAAAAGACCTCGTTGTTAGTTAAGAATTATGATATTTAAACTATATTTAAATTATGACTTATCTTTTATTACAGCCGAGGTGGGATTCAACAGAATAGATGTACAAGAAAACGAGACGGAAAATGCAAGCTAAAATCCAAAAATTATTTTAACAGTGTCTACTCAATCTGTTTTTGCAGATGAGTAATATTTCTTGAAAGCTCTAGGAAGATAAATAGGTAACATAAAACAAAAAAGATCTAAACTCCAAAACACCAAGTTGGCAACAGCAAGTCCTCTCCCAAGAAGCACTCTTCTTTCTGCAGCTGCGTCACAACCACCACCGACACACACTTTGGAGAATTCGTTCCTAACCCAATCCATAAGCGTGAAAATCCTCTTTGCGTTAAAGAAAACCGGCACGAAAACCCTAATCGGCGTCGAAAACCTATCGGAAAACGCCACTCCGTCCATAAAAGCTTGACTAGCAAGTAAAAACACGTGCGGGACAGCCGCTTTGATGCCTTCTTGGTCTCCTTCCAGAAACCCGTGAAATATATACGCTATCGGCAGGGCGAGGCCCAACACGGCGCCGAAAGCAGGGCCGGTTTTGACCATTATGCCCTCGGCGTTGAAGACCAGCGGGTCTTTTGAAGGGTCGTCGGATTGAGGCGGGAAGGCGAATTTGCCGAGGAAGAAGATGTAGACAACAGAGAAGAGCACAAAGGCAAAGTCTAGAGGGCTGACCAAGCCGCTGGCGGCGAGGACCACCATGACGATGAGGGCGTTGAGCTGCCAAAAGGAGATGCGATTCGCCCTGCGGGCGGTCTCCATGGTTTGGCCCCTTTTGGGGTTGAGGTACGTCAGGGAGCTCGCGGGGACGTCGTCGTTTTGTTGCTTGTATACATGTTCTCGTTCTTCTGGGAGGTTGAGGTCTGTGGGATCAGCCATTTTCTCTTGGTTACGTGGAATTTACTGGAAGCAAACTAAGAGCTCGATCAGAGTTAAGTAGGGGAGAAAGAGGATGGTGGAATTTAGGCATAGAAAGCTGAGACGAAAGTGGACACGTGGAAGCCGAGTAGGGATTTGATTTGTATACGTGTAATGATAACTAATAAGTAGACAGACCGCTTGCTTCTTGGATTGTTATCGAATTTTTAGTTTGAACTCGTTACATATAAATGCGTGTAAGAAGAGACGCCGTAGAGTTGTCATTCCCCTTATTTTAACAGGTTATGTTGCGTTAAACCTGTTATCTTAATAAATTCTTAATATGTAAATTGATAATGACACGATTCGTTAATGAATCATATTATTTTAACGTATCAATGCAAGATGTAATTCGATAACGACACAACTCGTTAACAAATTCTTAATGAATGACTGATAACGACCCAATAAGTGAACAAGTTAATCCGAAACTTGTTATTTTCGTCTCGTGTGAGTTAACAAGTCGTGTAATAAATTGCCAATACGGATAGCTCATGTGCTAGCCCATTAATAGAGGAATACATTCGATTGGGAAGTCAACATAATCGAATTTGATAAAAAATAAAAATAAAAAGAAAGAGAGAATGTATTCCAATTTGATCAAAATTCTTGTATAATACACCCTTTTCAATTTCAACTTCAAATGGTGTGACCTGAAAGGACATCACAAATGCACCTTCATAAACAAAATGCCTGTCCAGAAACCGACTCGTTTGGTCCGTCGGTCTCATCGACGACGCCATCAAGACGGTACAAAAAACGCATGACAACGAATATAGAAAAGGACGGCACAAAACCACAAAACCAAATTTATTCCACAAATTCTTGACAAAGGGAAGAAAAATCTGACTAATCAATCTTCTATGACAAAGAAAAACGGACGGAACTATAACAAAAGAAGAAGAAAAAAAACTTATCTTCCAAAACTTGTTCTTCGATTTTCCGACAGAAGACCGCTGGTAAAAACCGGACCCCTCTGCTGCTACGAATATAATCACTGGCTAAACTGTGCATGTTGTATAACCCCGAAAAATGAAAAGAAAAACCATCTCTTTACCCTTGATTACTAGGCAACCGCGCTATGTTTCGGAATGTACTTAATCTTCACACCCTTATCATGCTTCGTCCTGCGCCTGACTTTAGCAGCTCCAGCAGTTGGCAAATCAAATGGCTCTCCATTTACAAGCCGGTTTTCTGCATTGCCAAGAATGCTGCGTTTAAACCTCGATGGATGAGTCGCTGCTACTTCGCGGTCATTTTGATTTTCTGGGCATCTGGGAGGTTCAGAGTCTTGGAATAGAACCAATTCCACATGATCTGCAGCAATAGCATCCTTCCATCCTGCACAAACAAGACGTGTACTTATTGTATTGTATTTTTAATTTACTTCAATGTGGTGCTGCTTGTACAAAAGATAAAATAGAACAAGATATAACAATGGAGCTGAACTCACTCTGTGCAAGAAAATCTTTTGCCGCATGGCTAGAGAAGCCCAGCCTTCCACTTTCATCGGGGTGAGTTGAGTCATTCCCGTTTCCAACATTGTGGCCATCCACAACACACGATCTTTCACAATTTTCACTGTAAGGGTTTTGGCTGTTGCCCCTTTCAGCTACCACATTTATGTCAGATTCTTTGCTGCCGTTCTGAATTGGCATAGGACCTTTTGTTCCATTCCGGCTCACTGGCCTCCAAAGCTTCACTGTTGACCGGTTTGTGCCACTCTGTACCAGATCAGGTTTATTGGTTTTATCCTGAGAATTGTCCTTTGGCATTTGACCCTTTTCCGAAAGACAATTATCATGAATACCAGCCTGATTATTACTTTCCTGGCAACAATTTCCAAGATTGACTGGTATAGAACCAATCAAAACCTCACGGTTCTTGATTTGATCTGGTTCAGATGCTTCTTTCTGTACTCCAGCTTTCAAACTCCTCCCATCATATTCTGGTTTAGGCTTACGACTCCATACTCTATTGCCACTGGAAGCAGCCCTTGCATCCCTGTGGTTACCATGGTGTTGTGTGGATAAATGCTTCGATGTTTGAGAACTATGACCTCCATGAAATCCATTGGGCACACCCCGCTGCGATTTTGGAGACAACTGCCATCGAGCAACTGCACGCCGACTACCATTTCCTTGCACCACCCGCCGTTCAACATTTGGTCCACTCGCCGAATCAACATGTCCAAAGCTAACTCCAGTCTGAGATTCGGGATCCGCACTTTCATCCGTGTTTGAGAGTTGGAATGATTCAAGAGATAAGCAGGCATGATCCAGCATATCCGACCTGGCCGTGTCAGAATCAAATGTTGCTGAAGGACTAGATGTTTCTACGAGCGGCACAGCATCCAGAGTTTCATCAATGTTCTCCTTAACATCGACCTTCTCCCCATGTGTTTGATTCTTTTCCTTCTGTTCTTTCTGCCTAAGCTTCTTCTGCCTTTTCCTTTCCAACAGCTCTGTTTGCCTACAGTTATTCAGAAAATAAGACCAAACAGATTATGCAACTGATAAAAAACAATAGGCAACAGCTTAATCAGTCATGCTGGCCGATACAGAGTGCCGAGTTTAAAGAGGTGAGTTTTTTAAGAAAAAGTTAAATGCACTGTAAATCAAGTAGAAATGTTTGTTTGTACCTTCTTTGAGCAGCTTCTTCTTCCTCCACTAGCAACTTCTGCAACCTCAAAGCTTCCGTATCCTTGTCAGCATGCCAGGCTTTCAACTGAGCAAAAAATCACCACCGGTTTAAATGCGATACATGGAGTAAAATCAACTATATTTAAAAATGGAAAGGAAGCAAGAAAGTTACCAGTTTCTGTTCCACCAGGAAGCTTGTACAAGCAACTAAGTTTTTTGATTCAAGGCCAATTTTCCCAGCCTCCCCATCAAAAATATATCTCTGCATTGATATGGCTGTCCCAGAAAGAAACGTCTTTTCACTTGCATCATCGAGGATAGAAAATAACTCCTGGGAAGATATGGGAAACCTGGAAGGTCTAGCTTGAACAATATCCTGGATAACAAGAAAAGAATCATAACATCACATCCATATAACAGGCAATGTGGCAGTTCATCACAATCAATGCTCGCACACAAGAAAAAGAATAATGTCTTACCAGAAGGGCTGAACCGGCCTTCAAATAAATGTGGGGGAAAGGAGAAAATCCCGGTTTCCGTATAAGTGTTGTCAATGCCTTTATAATTGAAGACCCTGCAACTTCCTAGAAAATTTATTAAATTAGGAACTCTCCTTTAAAAACTCTCTTTCACATGATTGCACTTAAGTAACAATTTAAGAAATAAAACGTAGAAGCTAAATAAAGATGACACCAGCACAAATACTATAGTGACTTTGACAAATA
>JADOBS010300228.1:0-10511 GCA_015708375.1 Cydonia oblonga | reverse complement strand
GGGCAGCGAGGGCAGCTTCCTGGGCAGCGAGCTTAGCTTCGTCTTTCTTGTCGTAGTAGGGCTCCACCATCTCTCTCCGAATGGCTCTCAGCCTCTTCTCTCTCTTGCATCTCATCGACTTCGCCATTGTTTCTGCACCGCCTTTGCCTCTCTTGATTTTGGGTTTAGGGTTTTGCGAAACGCGAAAAGCGAAAAGGGCGAAATTCGGATTTTATGTTTGGTTTTATAGCTTCGGGAGAGCCCTATCGAGTTAGTTGCTTGGTTGGGGGTGGATTGGTCTTTTTAAGCTGTTCTTTTGAATTTCCCGTTTTAACCCTGCGTTTATTTATCAAAATGAAGTGATTTTCGCACTCGTTTTCTCCTCTCCCCTCTTCGCTTTTTCTTAGCTTTAGGATTGAGTAAGAGAAATTATTTTCACACACCCATTTATTCTATATCCCCAAGTTTATTTATGTCTCTTGAGTGTGAAAATCACTACTCACTGAAAAATATATCGATTTCAATGCCGTCAAATCTTAAAATACCCTTGCAATTTACCTGTAATAGTTTGCCCAAAATTTGGGGATGGATGTGATTTGGTGATGTCTCTCATGATCTCATCCAAGTTGGTTGAGGGAAATGCACTAACAATTTGAGGAACAGTTTTTCCGTGTGACCATTACACCGCCACATAGTATTACAATTCATTCACGTTATAACTTGTGCCTATTATATCCTAAAATATACGCTCGTTGCTCACTAATATTATAACACGTAGGCTAATGACAATGTTACGACCACAAACAAAATTTTCTCCAATTTAAAATGGGAGCCAAAAAAGAATAAAACTTAGATGATTGGTTGAGTAAAAATAGAAAGAAAGAGGAAGGGAATTGAGAAGTTTATGGTGATCAATGGCCATAAATGTCGTAGTCTTCTTCTTTATCTACAGAACAAAAAATACACACACTAGAAAACAATTCACATTAGTATTAGACTTCCATTTTACCACTGAGGATTAAAATTATTTATTAAATTATATAAAAAAACAAATAAGATGTCATATTAGTCGGATTACATAAGCTTTGATCAATATTCGAATGTATGGACAAGGTATTAAATATCGATGATATCGGAAATATCGGTAGTTCAAAAAAACAGAAATTTCGATAGAAATATCGGGATATTATTGATTTGAATAAAAATCACAGAAATTGTAAGAAAAACTTGGAAATTTTTATTGAAACTTTGCAGGATGTTTATTTAGTCAATTATCTATTAGTTTATCGCAAAAAATTGGAAGGAAATGCATTGCATGATGGATTTAACTGATTTAAGTTGAATATATAGCGAGCTGACAAACATTGCGATTGTAGAAAATATGTAGTAATTAATAAAAGAAGTTTAAACACATCATATTCATTTATATAATGAATTAGTACAATATTTACACTTTATACATTGCATGGTAAGATACATGAGTGACTTAGCAAGATCTAAAATATCGATGATATCGAAAATATCGGTAGTCCAAAAACACGGAAATTTCGATAAAAATATCGGGATATTATGGATATTTTACATCTTGTGTATGGATTATCAAACTGGAAATCTCAATTTATATTTGAATTCGGATCGGGTCTTGATTCAAATCTGAATCCATATCTACATGTCACATGAAGATATTCCAAACTTTCCCACCCTACACCTAGCTTCCTTCGATCTCCCGACCTCCCTCTCTCCAATATCTCTCTCTGCTTGACCTCCCACTCCCAGGGATATTACAAGATTTCAGAACGGTAGATGAAAGCTTATTCAAGGTGTGTGCAGTCAATTATATTGTTTTCGTTTTTTTTTTTTGTTCTGGAGTGTATAGAGTGGTGAGTTGTCTTTCCATGCCTACATCCACACAGAACCTATTAAACTCCATTGAAGTGTACTATCCCCCTCTGTCACTTCTAAGCCTCTTCAGTTTGTAACCACTCTACAACTCCCCAGTGGCTTTGAATCTTTTAAACACATTAAGTACCTCAGACTTGTGTCTTAATAAATAAACCTAGCACATTCTTTTGCAGTCATATAAAAGTGAGAAAATATCGATTTCTAGCCCTTGTAGTATCTACATTGGACCACAGATGTCACTGTGTACCAGTTCCAAAGGAGTTGATGCTCTAGTAGTTGCTTCCCTTGGAAATGCTTCCCTGCATTGTTTACCAAGAACACAGCCTTCACATACTCATTTGGTTGTTTTGATTTCTGGTAATCCCACCACCATTTCTTGTTCTTGCATCAATTTTAAGTTGCTCATATTCAGGTGTCCCAACCTTTTGTGCCATATAAGAGTAGATTGACATACACTTGCCTTAAAAGCAATATGAATTCTAGATTGCAGCTTCATTGGAAAACTTATATTTCCTCTCATTGGCACCCTTGCAACCATGTTTGTGAAAGAACTATCATCCTATATCTCAACCTTGTTGTCTCCAAATATCAAGAAGATGCCATGCTCCATCATTTGACCCACACTTAGCACACTTTCTTTCAATCCAAGCACAAGCATTACCTCCTAGATGTATCTCTTGCCTATCTTTGTTTCAACTACAAGATTTCCTTTGCCAGTTACATCAACAAGCTGTCTAGTTCCCATCTCTACCCTTGCTGTCACATTCTTATCAATATCAATAAGCAGATCCTCTCTACCTGTCATATGATTGCTACACCCACTATACACATACCATACATCTTCAAAATCTTTTACACTAGCATTAGCTTTATTACTAGCATAAAACATAGTTGGTGTAGATTCAACCTGAGTGGCATAATTGAGTTGTTGCACTGGTTTCTTGCTGTTACTGTCTCTTACAATGTGACTAAACTTGTCATAGTTGTAACACTTTGGCTTGCCTATGAATCGACACAAAATGTAGCTTGTCACAATTCTTGCAAGGATTTCTAGCACCATCAGTGGATCTATTATCCCACTTTTTACCCTTTGCCTTCCAATTCTTCTGGTGCTTGGCATTTTGATTTCCAGTGAATTTAACTGGTTTAGGATTCACGTTAAGACTAACAAATGCCCTCTCAGTTTTATTTTCATAATGCCTATCCAGCCTTAATTCAAAACTCTTCAAATAAGCAACAACTTCTTGCACCTCAATCACATCCAAATCCTTCGAATGCTTAATAACAAAACAAATAGAATCATAGGTTGAAGGCAAGCTAATCAACAACTTATGAACAATTCTCTCTCGAGATAAGTCATTTCCATAGCTTCACATTTGATTTATCAGATCAAACAGTTTTGTACGATAAACAGAAAGTGATTCATCATCTCTCATTCTTGTATATTCAAACTCCTTATGAAGATCTTGCAATTTAACACTTCTAACATGTTTATCATCATGGTATTCTTGCTATAGAATGTCTCATGCACCCTTTGAGGTTTCTTCATGAGAAATTCTGGGAAATATCTCATTTGAGATAGCTCCCTGAATCAGACCCAGAGCTTTAGCATCCTTCGTAAGTCTCTCTGTGAAAGTCATCTTCCCAACACTACTTGATTCCTCTTTTTTCCTTCTTCTTCCCATCAAATTCATCATCCTTCTTCAAATATGAGCTTTCGAATCCTTTTTCAACAAGATCCCACAACCTGTGAGACTTGAAAATGGATTTCATCTTTATACTCCAAAACTCATAGTTAACACCGTTGAAGATCGGTGCTCTGAGCTCGCTACTACCAGACATTGCCATGTTAGACTCAGATCATAGACAACTTGAGCTCAATTTCGAGTTTCTTGGTAGTTCACTCATAGATCCAAACGTCCAGTATCAATTGATCGAACCTAGCTTTGAGGCCATGTTAGAATTCATCTTATTGTTATCTTATATGTGAATTCAATCAACAATGGAGAGAGCTAGGAGTTAAGAAATCTGAAAATGCTAGAGAAAGAAGTTGCAGAGAGAGAGAGAGGAAGAAGATGAAAATGTGCTACTTAATTCATTCACACGCACACTGTGCACAAGATAACCATTAAAGAGAAAGAATGAGAATATTCTCTCATTACATCATGCAAATATAACCATCACTTATCCTAAGATTACATCTTAGCTGCACACTTGGACTGTGACCCAAGGGCTTACATTCAAACTAAGTTTTACACTTGGTTTCTATAGTATTTCAGCAATTACACTTACCAACACTTTCGTTCCAGTTTATGTTTCCCTGATCTTACGAAAACCGTAACCCTATCAGAGTTCTTTGGATACTGCTACCAAAAGTAAATATTACCGCAGCAGAATGGTACCAAAAAGATTATCATCACCAACTTGACGCGGAGAGTTGATCATGATGAACTGTATTGATGATCTTCCTGACCCATTGTTGGTTGAAATCCTTTGTCGACTTCCTTGCAGTAAAGTTGTTCTTCAGTGCACAAGTGTGTCGAAGCGTTGGTTCCATCTCATCTCTGATCATTCTTTTGTTGGCCATTTTCTATGTCTCCAACGCAATCGACACAAGCCCATTCCAAGTACTCTAGCTGTATTTGCCTTTAACGATAGGGAGGAGCGCAAAACTGAAGTCTTTACAACATCCAACCATCCGTTGTTCCAAACAAGCAATCTCTTTCTTAGTTTCCTCCCGGGTTGTGGTGATAAAGAAGACGGAGAACCAGTTGTGGTAGCTACATATAATGACTTGGTTTTGTGCTGCGCAACAGGTTGGGTTCAAGGGGATTACTACGTCTGCAATCCATACACCAAGCAATGGGTTGCTCTTCCTCCCACCCCTCCACTCCACAATGGTAATATTGAATGTGTGATCCATACTATAACCACTCCTCTCAAGAAGACTGCAGCAGTACAAGTTTTGATATCAACCATCTTAATACTGCGAATAGGTGGACGATTGTGCGATTTATAATTCGGAATTGGTCAGATGGCAGCTACCATGTGTTGATGATCTCTTCTGTGACTAGTGGTGAATGGAAAGAGTTGGCTATGTCATTTAGCCCACAACAAATAAAACACATACACGACAACGATGGTTTGGATTTTACTCCATACGCAGCCGTTGCTCACAACGGAATGTTTTATTGGGTGCATAATTTATCTGAATTACATTTGAGTTGAATCCATTCCTTAGTAGTAGGAGTGGTGATAACATTGCTAAATGCCGTTTCATTAAGGAGCCTGCGACTTTTTTTTGGTGGACGAGTAAAGAATTGGTATCTAGGTGTCTACGGAGGGTGTCTACGGAGGGTGTCTGCGGATGTGCACGGTCGGATTGGGTGCTGATTCTCCTTTCAGTGTTTGGGAGCTGAAACTACAAGAGGCACGCGAGGAAGATGGGAAATTATAGAATTTCCCTGCCTTTCGATGATATTCCTTTGTTTTCTGAACAGGTAAACAGGAGCGGCATGGTTGAGATTCTAAGTTTCCACCCGAATAATCAAGATATCGTGTATTTCAAGTTCGATGAACACATTGTCATGAGCAGCATCCGTGAGGGAAGGTTAGAGTTGGAGATAGCTGCAAAGACTCCATATGATAGCTTTTCTTGGAGAGAGACCTACGCATTTGCACTCCCATGGTGACCGACGCCAGTTCCTAGGCTCAAGGAATTGGTCCATTTGGTTACGTTTGGTTGTTTGCTGGCTGTGCCGGCCTGTGTCCGTCTTGGTCGGTGTACGTTTTCTGGTTGTTTCCACCTTTTTTAGCAGTCAAATTAATAAAGGATGCAGACAACTGTAATTCTTTTGATCCCATTGCGGTATTAGTGAAGAAAGAAAGATATAGAATATGTACACTAAAACAACACTGGATCATTTCTGCAACTAAACGTCAAAATACGATCATTCCTGCTAATTGCCTTTTACTTTTTCCCTGATAACTAATACAATATTTACACTAAAGCAACAATGATTGCCTTTATGAATGAAAAATTGTGGGAAAAAAGGGGTGAAAACAGCAACAAAGTGGTCTACAAGAAGGTACAAAATGCAACTCCTACAGTACATTGAGGAGACAAATCCGATCAACCGTTTGCACGTGATACAGACAGCTTAAATTTGATCAATGTGCCCGAGGTCAATGTCCATTTACCTGGAAAATTAGTATCGATATCAGTCAGATTCTATCCACCATCTCATCAGTATTTGAACTTATAACAATCAAACCAGACAATGTTATTTTCCGAACAATGTATTATTGTTGCTCGTAAACAAGTAAATCATGTAATAATATTGAAAGCTCACCCCAAGTTAGGACAATCCAGGTAGATTTCATAACTTGCCCAAGGACAGATGAAATGTAAACTTTCTGCTATCCACTTCTAACAAAACTAGATGCTCCAACCTTCCTCACACGTTGGTTGTTCATCAAATTCCTCACTCTTTCTGCATCATCCCACTTCCCACCCAAAGCATACAAATTCGAGAGAAGAGAATAAACCCCACCATCATTCTCTGGTTTTACCACCTTCATGACCTGCTCAACCACCCGTTCTGCCATCTCAAACTGTTTATGCTCCTTACAAGCAGATAAAAAAGCAGTCCAAATAACAACATTGGGCTCAAGACTCATTTTCATAATAACCTCATAAGCTTCCTCTAACAGTCCTGCCTTGCCGTACAAATCAACCATGCATCCGTAATGCTGTATTCTAGGCTCCAAGCCACTTTCTTCGATCATCTTGAAATATTTCCTGCCCTCCTCAACTAGTCCTGTATGCACACAAGCACTCAGAACTCCAGTAAAGGTCAGTTCATTAGGTCTTACACTGGCTTTTTGCATCATCTCAAACAAAGACAATGCTGCTTCGCTGTAGCCATGTTGTGCCGATCCACAAATCAAAGCGGTCCAAGTCATGACATTCCTTTCTTGCATCAATTCAAAAACCTGTGCAGCTCCCTTTAAAAACCCACACTTAGCATACATGTCAACCAATATCGTACCAATTTCCAGATTCAATTCCCACCCGTTCTTAGCCATAAACCCATGAACTGATTTCCCCACCAACAAACCAAGAGAACCCAAGTGGGCACAACCCGATAAAACTGAGCCCGCACTCACTTGGTCAGGCTTCAAACCTTCATCCATCACCATATCCCGAAACAACGATAAACCACGCTCATGCTTGCCATTGTTCACGTACGCAGCTAGCATGGCGGACCACGACGCAATATCTCTAAACGGCATTTCCTCAAAAACCAAACGCGCTCTTTCCACATCCCCCAACCTCGAAAACCCCGCAATCATCGTGTTCCACGTGACCGTGTTCTTCTCAGGAATTTCATCGAACAGTACGCATGCATCCACAAACGACACAACAACATACGCATGGAGAAGCGAAGTGGCCACATATACATGGGAGCAAAACCCAAGTTTGATTACATGGGCATGGAGGTGTTGAATGATTGCGTGGTTCTTCAACTGGGTACACGATTTTAGCGTAAAGAGGACGGAGAAGGTATCGAAAGGAATCGAATTTCGGTGCATTTGAGAGTAGATGTGCAGAGCATTGTGGGGGGAAGAAGCATTTCGGATAGCGGAAGCCCATGAATTGTAGGTTTTGAGAAAGCAATAGAAGGAGGCGTGGTATTTGCTTTTGGGTTTTATAAGATGGTTGGAGAGACAGATGACGAGGGATTGCATGGCTTTGCTTGTAGATAGCGCGCGCTCCCGTGTGCATTCGGTATTGCCGTTTTAGTCGCTTGCAATTTTTTTTTTTTTTATAAATTCAAACTAATCCCTAGCTAAAAAGTACATTGCCTCGAAAACCCCGTCAACCAACCATAAGCATCGTAATACGACGTAAACTTGATTAGAGATCAAATGTCGAACATTTGCCTCACCAAAAATTCCTATGAAAGTCCTAAGAATCCTTGTGAAAGTCACTTCATTAGGCTCCATACCGTTTTGTTGCATCTCCTCGTACAAAGACAATGCTGCTCTGCTGGAGCCATGTTCTGCTGATCCGCAAATCAATGCATTCCACGACCTGAAGTGACATTTACACTATGCGTGTCCAAAACACGAGGTAATATAATATGTATAATTATATAAGTAGTACGATACTTAAATTAAAATTTAACGTCTTAAAAAACAAAACTTTTCTCGATTTATATAATAACACGTAATGTATTACCTGTCCTCCAGAAACATTGAAAATTTTCTCCTTAGCCTGCATGTCAACCAATGTAGTACCAAGTTCCACACTGAGCTCCCATTGGTTCTTGACCATTAACCCATGAACTGATTTCCCCAGCAACCACCCAAACAAGAGGATAAAACAGAGAATGCAATCCCTCGGACCTTGTCATTTGCCATAGTCCGAAACAGCAATAAGGTACGCTTTTGCGCGTACCCAATGATCATGGCAGACCATGCATGAAGTTAGAGGTGACAGATTAAACCATAAAGTTGTTAATGGGTATTCATTAAGACTTATTTAGTTTGATTTCATATAATACCACCATCATCATTACGAATCTCTCATCTATATTATGGTGATATCAAATTAAACGGATCTTAACAATCTAATGTGGTAATTTATCACCTCTACGTGAAGTCATGTCTCTCACCTGCATCTCCTCATTTTGATTCCCCCCACATGCACTATGGCTGCCTAAAAAAGGTAGTTAGATAAAATGCAGCACTTAATTTTAGGTTCTTCTTCCAATATATCAACTGTGCAAACAATCATTCAAACTGAAAAATGATAGTTTAACAAGCGATGAGTATTTATTTTATTCTTTCAACGTCTTAGTGGGTGTGTGTGTGTATATATATATATAGGGGTGGGCATTTGGGTAACCACGATTTAAAGTTCACGATTACGGTTATGGGTAACCGTTTAGATGAACAAACGGTTATGAGTATAACCGTTTATTCGTGAAATTTAAATAAGCGATTATGGGTATTACCGTAGTTATAACGGGTATCTGTTAATTATGGGTATTACCCGCAGTTATAACGGATATTCATTTACGTATTTAATTTAATATATGTAAAATTTTAAAAAAAAATTAAAAACCCTAAATTTTCAATCTCTCAACCAGACTCAGAGTCTCAAACGCTCTATCCCCGCTCATCTCTCCCTCCTCGCTGCCCTTCCCCTCTCCGGAGCTCACTCTCTATCTCAACAGCAAGCGGAGCAGAGGACTTCAGCACGGATTCCGAGTGGACTAGCACAGCTGATCAGAGCTCAGGTGAACACGGGTTTGGCTATGTCGCGTTTAGTTATTTGATTATTGCTTGATGCGGTGCGTTTGGATTCCCTGCCTGAAACATGCAAACCCCATGAATATCATCAACTTGCTTTGATCAATTGCTTGTTTCCTCCTTAATTTAATTACATTTGAGTCAGTAAAGTTTAAGTATTTCAAGTGAGAATTTTCATAATTTGTGTATTTGTCAATGTTTAAGATACGTTACTGCATGCTGACATGAGCATAGCCGCATTGACTAGAACGGATGTGATCCCTCGTTGCACCTGAATAAGTAAACTTGTTTAATTGTGAGAAAACGAAAATTATGAAAAAATCTTTTGTAATTTTCAAGTTGTTAAAACAAAACATGTAGACGGGTGAAAAAATGGAAGGAGTAAAAAAATGATAAATGGGTAAAAAGGTATGGTTATGATTAAATTGGTACACGGTTATGGGCATGGTTAACTGTTTATAAACTATTATGGGTATGGGTATAACCGTTTATGCAATTACCCAACGGATAAACGGTTATTCGGGTATGAACATAAACGATTATGGGCAAATAACTGCGGTTACCCACCTCCATAACCGTTGCCCATCCCTATATATATATGTTTAATTAAATTCACAAAGTCAATCTACTCCAGCATTGCTATCATGGAAAGTGACTAAGTGATAATTCCATTAATAAAAAGAAAAATACAATTTATGGCAAGGAGGACATGAAGCCTAACCATGACAGTGAAAGAAAGCCATGAAAAACAAGCAAACAAAATAACGTCAATAAAAGAAAACCTATTGAAAACAATAGTTTGGAAGACACACATAATCTCGATAATAATATGAAGAAATAAAAGTAGGAGGAGAATCCCACCAAACAAGACTAGCTGAAGAGGTGCCATGATTTGCTAGAGCATCAGCAACTTGATTACTTTCCCTACAAATGTGAGGACACCGAAAATGAATTTGGGGAATTCGATGCAAACAGTTTCCCTACTCACCCTCAATTGCCAAGGCACCAACTGAGAAGAGCGCAAGAAATCAATAATCAAAGCAAAATGTACTTCCAACCAGTCCCGAACTGAGGCCAAACCAATACTGCTACTATTTTTTTACTTATTTTTTAATGTTTCGGTTTAAAAATTAGATAAAAATTGCTTATGTGACTTAATGAATGGTAAATGACACACCCCGATCCGGAAAGTCCATTAGGACTCCGAATCGAGCCGTGCTGGCCGACACCTGGAAGGTGACGAAGCCATAGAATGTGATGATGTGTAAAATGTGAATAAATTTAAACCTAAAAGTGCTTATATACTTGAG
>JADOBS010300227.1:0-10511 GCA_015708375.1 Cydonia oblonga | reverse complement strand
ATTTCATTTTAACGTGGAATCTAGAAAGACCGTCGTCTCACACCCCTTCTTCTTCTCTCTCTCTCTCTCTCTCTCTCTCTCTCTCTCTCTCTCTCTCTCTCTCTCTCAGGAAGCAATTTTTAGAGTAGTTGCTGCAATTCTTCACCTCGGAAATATTGAGTTTTCCAAGGGCTCGGAAGTTGATTCGTCAGTTCCAAAAGATGATAAAGCAAAGTTCCATCTTAAGATGACTTCAGAGCTTCTCATGTATGTATTCTTCGTGCTTTTACCCATGTAATCTGTTTCCAGTCTGTTTTCATATTGCTATAGTGTGATAATAACATTACCTCAGGTGTGACCCTGATGCATTGGAAGATGCATTATGTAAGCGTGTCATGATCACACCTGAAGAAGTTATCAAGAGAAGTCTTGATCCTCAAAGTGCAGCAATTAGCCGCGATGGTTTAGCGAAGACAGTATATTCTCGATTGTTTGATTGGTTAGTTACTGTAGCTTAAAACATCATCGGATTTACATCTGGTTTATGAATAAATTTTCTATTAACCACGAGAAGCATATTGGAGTGAGAATTAAATGCTGATGTGGCTCTAAATTTATACAGGTTGGTGGACAAAATTAATGTCTCAATTGGACAAGATGCTACCTCGAAATCGCTGATTGGGGTCCTTGATATCTATGGTTTTGAAAGTTTTAAGACCAATAGGTAACAACTATTAAGCATAATACTTCACTTAGAGTACTTGAAGTTCTGTACATACGTGCATTCTGTGTCTTTTTGAGTAAAAAAGAAACTGAAAATGCACTAATGAAGACATTTCACATCAAACACCCGTCGTGCGTTGATGGTATTCCACAACTTAATTTTAGCTTATCAACCTGTGCAGTTTTGAGCAGTTCTGCATTAATTTCACAAACGAGAAATTGCAGCAACATTTCAATCAGGTAATGGCTCAGATCATGTTGAACTCTTGCTTTCTCTATTTTTAGCTCTTAGGTTATTGTTCCTGTTATTATTATTTTTATTTAAATTAAGTTTTTCCTGTATTTTCAGCACGTCTTCAAGATGGAACAAGAAGAATACACAAAAGAGCAGATTGATTGGAGCTACATTGAGTTTGTCGATAATCAAGACGTTTTGGATCTTATTGAAAAGGTTATTCCTTCTCCTATTCCTTCATATACATCCACCTACACAGTCAGCTACCTATATATATAGTTACACACACACACAACCACTACTGGAATATTCAGATATTCAGTACTATTAATCAACAGTCAATTTTATCCTTACAAGTTTTCACATATGATGCTTCCTTTCACAGAAACCTGGCGGAATAGTTGCTCTCCTTGATGAAGCTTGGTGAGCTATTATTCCTCTGTTCATTAAATGCAAGGCCGTTAACGTTTTGCATTTAACTTTTATTTTTCTCTCTTTTCTTCATTCTTGTTAACTGCTTTTCTTTCTTTTCTATTTCCAGCATGTTTCCCAAGTCAACCCATGAAACATTTGCAAATAAGCTTTATCAGACGTTCAAAACTCACAAGCGCTTTATAAAGCCAAAACTTTCTCGCACAGATTTTACCATCGCTCATTATGCTGGAGAGGTAAATTATACGAAATCAACACTTTCTAATAATATAGTATAGGATACCTTAACATTCCGGTTTTAACTTGGGAACACTTTGTTACAGGTCCAATATCAGTCTGACCAATTTTTGGACAAAAACAAGGACTATGTGGTTCCTGAACATCAAGATTTGTTGGGTGTTTCCAAATGTCCTTTCGTGGCAGGCCTTTTCCCTCCACTTCCAGAGGAGACAGCCAAATCTTCCAAGTTTTCTTCGATTGGCTCTCGTTTTAAGGTACATTGATATTAGCTTGGTGAGCATGAAGGTCGACTTAACCCTATATAATCAACTATCAACCTAAAGCTATATGCAAAGTTGTCGTGTGGTTTCCTTTATATTCTGGAATGTCAACTTATGCTGCAAGGAGTTGAAACTTAAATTTTGTACGTTTTAAATTGTGCAGCTTCAACTACAATCGTTAATGGAAACCCTGAACTCTACAGAACCTCACTATGTCAGATGTGTAAAGCCAAATAATCTTCTAAAACCAGCCGTGTTTGAGAATGTCAATATTATGCAGCAACTGCGCTGTGGTGTAAGTAAAATGTGTTCCTTTTCCCTTTTACTTTCTTAAAAAAAGATTTCATGTTTTTCTTCCAGATGTTGATGACAGTTTCCCTTGTAGGGTGTTTTAGAGGCAATCCGTATTAGCTGCGCTGGCTACCCTACTCGAAAACCCTTTTTCGAATTCATAAACAGATTCGGACTTCTTGCACCAGAGGTCTTGGTAGGAAAGTAAGTATTATCTCTAAGGATTTTCAGTTCGAGAGGGGAAAGAAATTTTTTTGGACATAACGTTTCAACTTTCTGATTATACTCTGTGGATCTGCATTCTGAGCCTGTTTTACTTTTGAGCAGCTACGACGAAAAGGTTGCATGCTCTAAGATTCTGGAAAAGAAGGGTCTTAAAGGGTTTCAGGTAACTTGAGGTGTTCCTCATATAGGTGTAAATATAGCTAATGGTCTTCATCCAATCGCATACTGATGGTAGAGACATTTGTTATTGCAGATAGGCAAAACAAAGGTATTCCTGAGGGCTGGTCAGATGGCTGAGTTAGATGCACGAAGAGCCGAAGTACTCAGTACTGCAGCTAAAACTATACAGCGGCGTGTACGAACCCATTATGCTCGGAAACGGTTTATTGCACTGCGACAGGCGACCATAGTTATGCAATCGATATGCAGAGGTGAGCCAGAGAGCATCTTAGCAGAAGGATTTGTCATGGTTTCCCTGCGCTTTCTTTTCTTACACAATATTTTAGTGTCGTCAATCAACAGGCGAATTTAAATTGTTTCTATGTTTGTTTGGTATGACTTACAGGAAGCCTGGCTGGCAAAGTCTTCCACGGCATGAAAAGAGAGTCAGCTGCCGTGAAAATTCAGAAGAACCTACGTAAACACCAAGCCAGAACAACTTACAATAAACTCCATGTCTCAGTTCTTGTCGTGCAGACAGGTTTAAGAGCAATGGCTGGACGTAAAGAATTCAGATTTAAAAGGCAAACCAAAGCAGCAACCATTGTTCAGGTTGTATACAAAATATCTTGTAACTTGCAAGATTTGTTTTCTTTTAACGACATGAAACTTTACTGATTTCCTATTGCCAAACAAAAATCTACATGAAAATTGCAGGCGGTGTGGCGTTGTCATAAAGCTGCCAAATACTTTAAGAGGCTCAAGAGGGGTTCAGTAGTCGCACAGTGCCGAATGAGGGGGAAAATCGCAAGGAAGGAACTTAGGAAGCTCAAAATGGTAAGCATTAAACTCTCTCAATAGGTATTGTTTTCGTGAAAAAATTATCAAATTCATAGGCTAGCGACCAAGATGAGAGGAATACATAAAATTTAGTGTGTACAGGCAGAGCATAGTTTCTGTCAAATACTGCAGATTATTGTAAATACTAGTACGTACACTTTCCCTTTCAAGCTGACATTTTAAGATCTTCTTCTTACGTATGTTTCTCTTTTTCCTTTACGATATTCACATTATCTCCAATTTTCTGCAGGCTGCAAGGGAAACAGGAGCACTTAAGGAAGCAAAAGATGCACTGGAAAAACGAGTGGAGGAACTAAATTGGCGACTACAGTTGGAAAAACGTTTAAGGGTAAATTCGATGTTTTTCAGAGCTATTTTGTTTGGCAGAGAAAATGCTCCCACGGCCGAAAACTACTATGCTAATGCATTGGTGTACTTTCCACGATGAATATGATAGAAAATTCCTTGTTCAACAACCATCTTAATATTTTCGTTGAATATTTTCTTCTAATTTAGGTATTTTATGCAAAACAAATTCATGCTAAAAGCTTGTGTCATGTTTGCAGACTGACCTAGAAGAAGCAAAAGCACAAGAGATAACGAAATTACAGAACTCATTGCAAGAAATGCAGACCAAACTTGATGAATCAAACGCATTGATTGTGAAGGAACGAGAGGCTGCAAAGAAAGCTATTGAAGAGGCTCCTCCTGTGGTTCAGGAAACCCAAGTTATGGTCGAGGACACCGAAAAAGTTGAATCTCTAACTGCAGAAGTTGACAGTTTAAAGGTACGAATGTTCTGTCCAATAAACAGCACCTATAACACTTTGTCTCACATAATTCTGTGTTTGCAAGACTTTTAACATGTTTCGCACTGTTCTATCATGCGTTATCGTCATTTATTTGTCCATATATGTAGCGAGTCTAGCGACAGATTTTGATCTTTTCATTTAGTTGTTCTTGACCTTGGTTTTTCTCTACCTAACACGTCCCCGTCTCACCAGGCCTCTATGGAGTCAGAGAAACAAAGAGCAGAAGAAAATGAAAGAAAATATAACGAAGCTCAAACATCGGGTGAAGAACGACACAAAAAATTAGAAGAAACAGAGAAAAAAGTTAGTCAGCTCCAGGAAAATTTGACCAGGTAATATGACACTACAGCATGAGTTTTCTGATGCAGAGCATCAAAATGCACGTTGTCATATGTGCATTTGAGACGATAATTACAAAATTGTTCTCAATATCTCACTCCGAACTAGTTTTAAACTCGTGTAGTATTTAAGTTCAAACCGATAAGTATATATCGGATTGAAATGAATTACCAACCTTAACTTTCCCGATGTGGTTTGTTTACTGAAAATTTAAACTTCCTTGATTAGGCTAGAAGAGAAGCTTGCCAATTTAGAATCAGAAAATCAAGTATTACGCCAACAAGCTGTGTCCATGACGCCTAATAAATTCCTTTCTGGACGGTCCAGATCAACTATTCAGGTAAATTTCAGTGTAAACCATGGATTTCTATGATGTTCAGATGCTTAAGATTTTCTTATTGTTTGATAATTGGCAGAGGGCAGCTGAAAGTGGTCATATTCCAGGGGATGCAAAGACAGCTCTGGTAAGTTTCCGTCAAACTTCAAGTATTAACCTACAAAAAAGGCAATTTGATGCAGTAAAGGCTTTTTCTTAACTCTTCACTTATGCTAATGTCCCAATAAAATGGATCAGGAAATGCATAGTCCTTCAATAAATCACAGGGAGTCGGAATTGGAGGATAAGCCACAGAAATCACTAAATGAAAAACAGCAAGAGAACCAGGAGTTGCTCATTCGATGCATTGCACAACACCTGGGCTTTGCAGGGAACAGGCCTATTGCTGCCTGCATCATATACAAATGCCTTTTGCAGTGGAGATCATTCGAAGTTGAGCGGACTAGCATTTTCGATAGGATTATTCAGACCATAGGGAATGCCATTGAGGTTTGGAACTTCCATCCTTAACCCTTCTTGTATTTTGGTTTTCTGTTTCTTCATAACACCAAACGAACCTCTTTAACTTGAATATTACCACTTGGAATTTAGACCCAGGACAACAACGATATCTTGGCCTATTGGCTATCCAATGCCTCAACACTTCTATTACTACTCCAGCGCACACTGAAAGCAAGCGGTGCTGCTGGAATGGCACCCCAACGACGTCGATCATCATCAGCTACTCTGTTTGGAAGGATGACACAAGTAATTCATCGTCTCTCGTCAGACATTGAATATTTTCTAGTCATAAATCTTCATTTCTTCAGTTGCTCACATTTTTTTTTTCTATTGTTTTCCTCTAGAGTTTCCGTGGAGCCCCACAAGGTGTTAATATTTCCTTAATCAATGGTGGAATGAGTGGCGGAGTGGACTCTTTACGGCAAGTTGAAGCCAAGTACCCAGCTCTGCTTTTCAAACAGCAACTTACAGCATATGTAGAAAAGATTTATGGGATGATTCGAGATAATTTGAAGAAAGAGATTTCTCCTTTGCTTGGATTGTGCATCCAGGTCCAGTAAATTGTTCACCTACAAACTAGAAAACAATTTACCGAGAGAAAAATTGTGCTTCCATGATTTTTCAAAACTTGGTACTAAATCCGTAAACTTTAACAGGCACCAAGAACATCCAGGGCAAGCTTGGTCAAAGGATCGTCGCGATCAGTTGCCAACACTGAGGCCCAGAGAGCTTTGATTGCTCACTGGCAAGGGATTGTCAAGAGCCTCGGAAACTTCTTAAATACTTTAAAAGCAAATCATGTTAGTACTCTTTCCCCCCTCCTCTTAAGATTCATACTCACTTGATCTTTCTGATTTTCGTTTCTGCAACTTTTGTGAAGTATTTTGCCAAGGATCTTTCCCCCTTTCTTAGACACGCGTTGTTCCTTTCTACAGGTACCACCATTTTTAGTTCGTAAGGTGTTCACGCAGATATTCTCCTTCATCAATGTTCAGCTATTCAACAGGTATCGTCATAAGCCCAAATTTGAGGTTGTCTTGTTTGTATGCTACTTAGCACTAAACTTATCGTAATATCTTCCTTGTATTTTTCTCTCCCCGCAGTCTTCTATTAAGACGAGAATGCTGTTCGTTTAGTAATGGTGAATACGTTAAAGCTGGGTTGGCTGAACTGGAGCATTGGTGCTACAAGGCAACAGATGAGGTACCCACCGTACCTTAAATTTAACCCCTCTTTTTACTGTTCGATAACTGATATACCGACCAACTTACTAAATAAACGAAAATGCAGTATGCAGGATCAGCTTGGGATGAACTCAAGCATATTCGGCAGGCTATTGGATTCCTGGTATCTTTCGTTGTATTCCACTTCTACAAATGAACAAATGGTGAAGTTGTCCTGAAATTTATGTTTTTTTGTTCAGGTCATACATCAAAAACCGAAAAAGACGCTTGATGAAATTAGCCATGACCTATGCCCGGTAAGTGATGTGTACATAAGGATACAATAAACATCTCAAAGTCTATCAACTCTCCCTCGAATCTCATTTGACACAACTTACTCTTTTGACAGGTCCTCAGTATACAGCAGCTATATCGTATCAGTACAATGTACTGGGATGACAAATATGGCACGCATAGCGTGTCCTCGGATGTAAGTTTTTATGGATGCCATTACTCAACTAGGTTTGAGTCATCTTCGTCACAAGGCAGTAAAGTAAATTAGAATATAGTGACAAACATGCATCCACAAACTCACTTGTCCATTCCTTTTGCCAATGGCACGTCCAGGTTATATCGAATATGAGAGTGCTGATGACAGAAGATTCCAACAACGCAGTCAGTAATTCTTTCCTGCTGGATGACGATTCCAGGTTATGCCAACATTCAATCGTATCTTCGCTGTTATTCATTCTTTCTTCATCGACTCTTCCTCTTCTTTACATCCCGTTTCATTAGTTTTTCCTCGTCAAACTGATATGTTCGTGTTTTTTCTAAGATTTCGGTTACTTGTAAATTTAGTATCCGAAAAATGAGACAGTGTATCAACCCTGCATTGTTTCACAGTGCTTGTTACCATCGCTGAACACATTTGCTTCCATGTTTACCTATAATCCTAGCCATTCGACTGACACTAGACTTTACGCTGCAGCATTCCATTCTCCGTTGATGACATATCAAAGTCGATGGAGCAAATAGACATCTCCGACATTGAACCACCACCGCTCATTCACGAGAACTCAGGCTTTAGTTTCTTGTTGCCGCGCGCCGATTGAGTCTCGGTCTCTCTACGATGAGCGTAGCTATGGGGTTGTACATTGTTCATGAACCATCATTTCTTTGCCCCACAGATTTTCTTTTGAATCTACATTTTAGTTGCTTAAATTAATTTCCTCAAATGGGGATGCTTTAGCTCCCAATCCCCACCAAATGTAAGTTGAATATATTTTTCCTTCTTTTGTTGTAAAACTAGCTGATGTTAGGGAAAGAAATTAAAGGCTTAGAGCATTTATTTTTTCAATTAAATTCATCAAATTCTCATCCAAAAACTTCGTCATGTGTTTATAATTTTGGTATAGAAATCTTCGCATCCATGGTGAAGACAACAATCCCAAAAACGAAAATGATAACTACACATCCTTTTCATTTTCGACGTACCTTTCTTATTATCAAATTAAACAGATCAAAAAGCAATCAAAGGCCTAAAACTAAGAGTACTGCATAAAAAATAAACAAAAAATGTGCGGAAATCATTTTTCGTTAAAAAAATCAGGGTGCATGAAAAGGGCTAGAGCTGAGAGAGCTCGGTTTGAGAACAACCCGTGGTTTATCCATTAATTGCTGCCATTTCAGTTGTCCATATTGACTCCGTTACTCATAAGTTGGATCTTTGAATGTTGAACTGTTAGATAAAAATTAATTAAAATTTGTCGGCAAGTCTGAAAGTTTAAAGCATCAATTATAGTTGAGACCGAATAAGAAAATGAAACAAAGGAACAATTAATTAGCAAAGGTTAGCAAATTGGTTTTACGGTAGAACTTCAACTTCTTTTATGGTATTAGAGTATGTTATATTATGTGTGAAGTCTGACAATCACACAATCTTCACGTCATTATATTGTTCACGTATAGGTTTGAGAATTCGCTGCATGCATGAGACATATGTAAAGAGTATTAATCTCACATAATTTTTTTTTTAAAAAACGAAAAGAAATCTTGCATATACATATAAATAATGAAAATATTTTCTATATTATTAATTGATTTACAATGAAACCCAAGAAATTGACACCTTTGAACATAAACGAACAAGAAATCTGAGTTATAATATTGACACAATTAAAGATGATCCATGTCCTTATCCATCTAGATAATTGCTTTTAATTGGAAAGGGATCCTCCGGATCCCTTCCTCTTAATTTATCAAATTCGAGAATTCAGACAATTAAAATTTTGATTCAACGACTAAAGTTATTATAACTTTTAAAATGAATCCCTATTTATAACCGTTGAATCAAATTTCAATAATTCGGATCTCTAATGAATTAAGAGAAAAAAATCCAGAGATGATCTCTTTCCTTTTTAATTGGTCATTGGAGATTGCTTTAAAACAATTATATATTATCTTAGTTTAGTTATTTATTTAATTAATTTATATATACTTTAATTTTTAGCTACAATGATTGTTTGCTTAATTAGAAACAAAGTCAAAGATGGAAATACATTATATTCTCTGCATGACTTGACTAGAAGGGCTTTTGCTGTGTTGTGACAAGGACTGCAAATTACAGCTTGACCACAACATAGTATTTGGCATGTGGACAATTAGTTTTGTGTTTGTGTGGAAAAAGAATCACCTCTAAAGTCTGTCTCCTTATCCAAGGTGACCAAATTGCTTTGCTTTCTTGTTACGTCAGTTTATGACAGATTTGGATTCGTATGTATCTGGATTACATAAATTGAATTTAACGGTTTTTATTAATTTATTTTTTTAATCTATTACATAAAATTAACGGTTCTTATTTCTTTACACACCAATCAACGGTCTAGATGATTTGATTTTTAGATTTCAAACATTAAGATCCGAAGCAGATCCAATTTCGTTTATAACAAGATGATGTTTTATTCTAAATTATTCTAATTCACGATAAAGAAGTTTGAATTCAAACGCAAAGGTGGAGCACGCTTTTTTAATTTACGTTTGTTGGAGAAAAGGAGTTTGGAAAGAATAGCACCCTAGAAACAAGACACATTGAAGGGAAAATTAAGTGACAACTGTCGAATTTTATCCAAAACAAAGGTAAAAGGTGAAAGGGCCTAAATAACTTTAAGTTTTAATCAGAATAATAAAAAAAATATTGTAAGTGAATAATACTATGAATGATTTTTTAAAATAAAAATGTTATTTTCGTTAAAAGTGAATAGTTCTGGGAGTGTTTCGTTAAAACTCAACTTTAAAGGAAAAAACTAAGGAAAACGACTTGAAAACTTTGAGTTTTAATCGAAAAGACAAAAAAGTGTTGTAAGTGAATAGTACCAAGAGTAACTTTTTAAAGTAAAAATATCATTTTCATTAAAAATGAACAGTACCAAAAATGTTTCGTTAAAACTTCCGAATTTAATCATGAGTAACTCATCTTTTACTTTTAACATGGAAAAAACTTAAAATGATCATCCATATTTTTTCATAAATATACTTTACTCATATGGTTTTCCATATTTTTTCAGAACTGCAATGCAGGTGCCAGTGAAAGAGGGAGGAAACAGAGGGGGACTAATTGACTGCATCCACCATCAAAATTGATAACTGCTCTTTCAAAATTTAATATAATTAAAAGCTACATAAATAAATAAAACAATTTCCTTTTGAAGTAATTTTATTGTTTGGTCTTTCATTTATGGAAATCATTGTTTGTGTTATAGACGAGAGTAGCTTTTTACCTGAGATTTTTATTTAACAGAGATTTTTATCGTAATTTAAGATAATTGACATTAGATAAATTCAAGAACCACTTATATCAGTATAAAATTCTTATCTAATAAATATACGATCTTTACGGAATTCTGTTGTTGCATTTTTACTACATTAAAAACGATATCCGTGGACGCTCTCATATATATATATATATATATATATATA